>BSBK01007918.1:0-284820 GCA_027943335.1 Chamaecyparis obtusa
CATCCCTATGAATACTAGACATTAATACAACTACATGAGAAGCACCATTTTAAACAACTAGAAAACCCAAAGAAATAGTATTAGGCACACCATCTACACTCACACAAAATATTCATAGTAAGGAGATCCAAAACTACATTGCATGCAATGGATTTGAGTAGGAAACCAAATTTTTAAACGGTGGTAGGTGGGAGGGAGTCAAAAGGCCCTGTAATTAGTAAATAATTTTTACACATCCTCTAATAACTATACTCATTATTTAATACAATGTGTAATGTACTTATTCTTCCTTGTAGCATTTCAAGTAATATTATATTTGAAAGAGTTCTGGTCTAACACATGCATGACAAATTCTATTGCAGATGTTGGAATTTTTGTTAACACCGTTTGCTTAAAAAAAATTAGGATCATATAGAATACCATGAAAAAGAACATGGTAGCTACTTAATTTATTCTTTTGAAGTGTTGTATGAGTAATATAAATTTGGGACAATTCAAAGACAATAACAAAAAGGTGATTAAAAGTGAAGAGGCGGGTATATATAAATTCCACACATTCAATTGGAGGACAACATTGATTAAGTATTAGAAAGGATCCCTAAACACTAAATCACATTCTCTACATCTATGCTTATTAATTATTTTTTCATTCCTTACATTTAGTTATAAATATTATTATTTATTTTTTATTTTTTTCAAAATAAAGGTAAAATTTTTTAAAAGAGCCCTTACGCTTTTACAAGGAAATAAAAGTGTGCCAACAATATACAATTATCTTCAACAAATAGCAATCAAGGAACAAGAAGCTTTAAATCTCTAAAAAAAAATACAAAAAATATCTAAACTACTATCAAAACAATTAAAGAAAACAAATAAAAGACATGTGAAGCATAGATTAAAAAAATAGTCCCTATAAAATATTTTTGAAACAAGTTCTCTAAAATACAATGGACACGTGCTTTTAAAGATTTTGTAAACCATGTTTCTATTAGAATTAATCTCTTTATTTTAATAGCTTCTATTTAAGGCATCTTTACCACTCCATGATCATTTTCCCTTTACTTGGGGTCAAGCAACCTCATTGCAATATTGGGAAAGATGGTGTCAAATAACAATTAAAAACCCTCTAATCTCTTCAATTTATCTCTCCCTAAAATCTTTGTATCACATCTCTCTTTTTCTCATTAAGAAGCAGTTGAGATGGTTCCATGGATTCTCCTTTCTTAAAGTATTATACTATTCAGATACCCTACCATTGCATGACAAACACTGATATAGTTATAAGGAACCACACAAGAGTTTTCAAAGACTCTCTCATACAACCAATCACCTAGTTTAGAGAGTAACATGGTCGCAACAAGGTACCACTTCATTTGATAACATAACTTACATAGAAAAAGTGTTTCCTAAACTTTAAACATCCACCATCATAAGCTAACAATGAATAACACCGCTACTTCTTCCTAGTATCACAATGCCAACCTAGCATGCCTAGCCCAAAGACAGAGCTTATTGACACATCATTTATTAAGATCGAAGGTTGTTTGGGCAACTTAAAGAAATAAACAAGCATTGCTGAGAAACTGTAGACCTTTTGGGAGGATTCGTATCCAATCATCATGTTTTGAAAAGGGAAAACATTGCCCTCCCTCATGTTGATGAATGAAGGCCAACAGTCATAATGGTTTTCTTATCTATTTTATTATGACTCTTCATTTATGTAATAATCTAGAGCCTTTATATTTGTTGCTTCTGCTCATTTGTAAATAACTTTTGGAATCAATACAATACTCTATAGTCTAGACGTAGCCACGATTTGTGGTCAACCAGGATAAATCTTATGTTTGTGTTTTGTTAATTAGTTTATTCATCCACTCTTTATTTGTTGCATTTCAATCCATTTCAATTGGTATCAGAGAACAGGCTGTGCAGATTGGAAATCTGGGTTTAATTTCCAGAAAGATGGAGGATTCGAAAGTGGAGAAATTCACAAGCAAGAACTTCAGCCTGTGGAAAGTGTAGATGTGTTCCTTGTTGATCAAGCAAGATTTTGCAATCGCAATAGATGGAAAATCCATTAAACCAGTAGTGATGTCAAAGGAAGATTGGAAGAAAATTGATGATAACGCAATGGCATCAATCTTTCTTTTGCTGTCACAAAATGTCTTGTTTAATATCTTCAACAAAAAGAAACCAAAAGAAGTCTGGTACAAACTTCAGAGCATGTATGAGATGGCATTAGCTATGAATAAAATCTTCATTATGAAGAAACTCTACAAGCTGAAAATGAAGGAAGGGACTATGATGTCAAATCATGTAAATGATTTGAATAATTTATTATGCCAAGCAACCTTGGTTGGTATGACTCAAGATGATGAAGCCAAAGCCATCATCTTGTTATGTTCTTTACCCGACAGTTGGGATCCCATAGTTACAGTTGTTAGCACTTCTAATTCGTCAAAGAAGCTGGTCTACAATGAAGTGGTTGCTACATTACTTAGTGAAGATATGATAAGAAGTAACAAAGACACCCCATCCGGTGATGCTCTTACCATGGTTAGCACTGAAAGAAGGGTAAGAAGCCATCATAGAGGCAATAATAATTACAACTACAATCAAAGAAAATCAAGATCACCCAATCGATCAATGTCAAGAGGAAGAAATGGAGAGTGCTAGTTTTGTGGTAAACCAAGTCACTCAAAATGAAATTGTAGATCTTTCAAGAAAGCACAAGAAAAAGTGAGGAATAGTGAAGCTAATACAGCCTATAAAGTAGATGAAGCTTCTCTAGTTCTTTCTACAAGCGACTCAAAGTCAGATTCTTGGGTGATAGATTCTAGAGCCTCCTTCCATGCCACTTCATGTACGGATTATTTAAAAAATTATTAAGAAGGTGAATTTGGAGAAGTATTTTTGGGTGACAATAAAGCATGTAAAATCATTGGGAAAGGTGAAGTTGTCTTGCATCTAGAAGGTGGAGCCAAATTTATGCTCAAAGATCTTAGACATGTTCCTTAATTTTAAGAGGAATTTAATATCAGTCAGCCAACTATATATCGAAGGATTTAAAATAGAACTCACGAACACATGGAAAATAGTCAAAGGTTCATTGGCTATTGTAAAAGGAGAGAAGATGAGTAGCCTCTGCATTATGAAACCAATCAATGAGGTGGGAGCTGCTATGACAGTTATAGGCAGCGATGCGGCACTTTGGCATGAAAGATTAGGCCACATAGGCAAGAAAGGCCTAGAGTTAATGATCAAGAGGGATCAACTACCGGGTGTCCAATCAACAAACTTGGAGTTTTGTCAACATTGTCTCTAGGACAAGCAAAATCGGGTCAGCTTCTTGAAAGATGGCCATGACATGAAGGCAAAACCATTGGAGCTTGTACACTCAGATGTCTTTGGTCCTACCAAGGTAAGCTCCTTAGGTGGTGCTAAATATTTTGTTACTTCCCTTAATGATTGTACTAGGACAGTTTGAATATATATGATGGCAAGTAAATCAGAAGTTTTTTATAAATTTAAATTTTTCAAAGCTCTTGTTCAAAACAAAAGAGGCCACAAGACTAAATGCTTGAAAATAGATAATGGAGGGGAGTTTTGTTTGCTAGAATTTGATAACTATTATGCAAATAATGTTAATCATAGGGTGAAAGTTGTCCCCTACACCCCTCAAGAAAATGGGGCAGGGGAAAGGCTTAATAGAACAATACTTGAGAAAGCTCGTTGTATGCTTTCCAATGTAGATTTGTGAAAAGAGTTTTGGGCTGAAGTGTCCAATACAGTGGTCTATTTGATAAATCAAAGTCCCTCATCAAGGTTGAACTTTGAAATTCAGGAAGAGGAATGGAAATGAAGAAAAGTTTCATACTCTCATCTTAAAGTCTTTAGCTGTCAGGCTTTTGTACATGTCCCTAAGGAGAAGCAAAGCAAACTAGATCCTGAATCACAGCCTTGCATATTCATTGGATATGGGGAAGAATAGTTTGGCTTCAGACTTTGGAGCTTAACCAATAAGAAAATTATAAGGAGTAGAGATGTAGTCTTTAATGAGAATATATTTCCTCATCTAAAGATGAAACTCCTATGAAAGAGTACATTCCCCTATTTGACATGATGAATAATGGAAATCAAAATTCTTCCATATACTCACATGTTAATCCCACACCAAATTCCTCGATCTCTGTTCTACCCTCAATGCCTCAGCAATCACAAAGCTCTTCATCAGAAAGCTTGATGAATGAAAAGATTCATGATTGGAATTCATACATTGGCAATCTAGCTGTCCCTCCACATGGATTTGATTCCACCAAAGTTTATTCCCCTGCTCACGGTAATGAATACACAACACATGGTAGTTATGAAACTCCTTATGGCATTCATGGTAGTCAACAAATTCATGGCAGGGAGATTTCTTAGGAGACGGGGGAATTCTCTCATGAAAATAGGGAAGTCATTCATAGCAGGAATGTGACTCACGACAATTATAAAATCTACGACAGACATGATAGTCTCCAGTAAGAAGACAACAACTCCTAGCTCCCTCACAATAATCCAAATCACGGCAAGGACAATCCAAGTCACAACAGGAATGTGTCTCACGATAGTCCCAAAACACTTCACGACAGAGAAATTACTACCAAGTCCAGTCACGACAAAGAACATGGTCTGCACGCAGCTGGCTCTGCCCCACAATACTCCTCTCGACCTCCTATGGAAAATCACAATGATAATCAGTCATTTCAAACTCTCGGCAGCCTCAGGGACTCATCTCACAGGAGTCTCAGGGACCACTACTAACCTCAGAGTAGTCCAAGTAGTCTCTGGGATTCCACAAAAAGAAGTCTTTGAGCAGAGCACAGAGCCTTAAGGAGCTTGCAATTTGAATCCAAGACACCACAACCTTGCATCCTCTAAGATTGCAATGGCTCTTGGACAAAGAATAGAGAAATTTGGAGGACATTCACAAAATTTGGGGACTAATGAGTAAATTGAAACAAAGTAGGGAATTAAATAGGGAATTAAACATCCAAGAGGTAGATTTTCTTGCTCTCCATTTGAGCTAGTTCCGAATCAAATAGAAGGTGTCGAACCTCAATTAAGAAGATCAACCAGACAAAGAAAAATGCCAGCTAAATACTCAAATTATGAGTTATTGTTCACTAAAGAAGCAGAACCTTCAATTCTTGTCTCAGAATTTACAGAACCATCAACATTTAGAGCTGCTCTCAATGATGCTAATGGTGATAAATGGCAAACAATGATGCATGAGGAGATAGACTCCTTACTCAAAAATCAAACCTAGGACTTGGTATCTCTTCCGCGAGATCGAAGACCACTTAGAAACAAGTGGGTATACTTGTTAAAAGAAGAAGATGAAGGAAGAAAACACTTCAAGGCCGGATTGCTAGTAAAGGGGTTTGATCAAGAAAAGGCGATAGATTTTAATGAGATCTTCTCATTGGTTGTCAAAATGATAACTATCTGAACAGTCTTGGGATTAGCAGTAGCATGGGATCTTGAGTTGGAATAGCTTGATGTGAAGACTGCATTCCTACACGGTGATGTAGAAGAAGAGTTATATATGGAGCAGCCTCAAGGATTCATCAAGAAGGGACAAGAGCACCTTTATTGCATGCTAAATTGGAGTTTGTATGGCCTCAAACAAGCTCCAAGATAGTGGTACATAAAATTTGATCACTTCATGGATGAAAATAATTTCACAAGATATGAATTAGACCTATGTGTCTACTTCAAGAGACTTTCTAATGGTGCATTCGTCATTCTCCTTCTTTATGTTGATGACATGTTAGTGGTTGGCACAAATAAAAAAATAGTTAATGAGTTAAAGGAGAAATTGGCAAGAAATTTTGACATGAAGGACTTAGGGGCAGACAGGAAGAAGAAGGAGATTACATTATCTCAAAAATAATATATTGATAAAGTTGTTGAGAGGTTTGGCATGGTTGATGCTAAAGTTGTTCCTCTTCCTCTTGCTGGTCACTTCCGCTTAAGTTCTAAATTGTGTCCTAAACACAAGAAGAAAAGGACTTCATGGAGAAAATTCCATATAAATCTGCAATTGGAAGCATCATGTATGCCATAGTTTCTACTCGCCCTGACATTGCTCATGCGGTGGGAGTTGTGAGCAGATTCATGAGCAATCCCAGGAAAGCTCATTGGGAATCTGTTAAGTGGATACTAAGGTATCTAAAAGGAACTTCAGATTATGCATTATGCTTTGGAGGAAATCAGGTTTAGCTACAAGGTTACACCAATTCTGACCATGCCAGAGACTTGGACAAACAAAGGTCCACCATTGGATATACCTTCACGTTTGCTAGAGTTGCCATCAGTTGGGCTTCAAGGTTTGCATTGCTCTTTCTTCAGCTGAGGTTGAATACTTGACTCTTTCCGAAGGTGCAAGGGAAATGATTTGGCTTCAGCGATTGTTTGGTAACTTGAAAGTGCATCAAAATGAGTATAAACTATTTTGTGACAGCCGTAGCGCTATCTCCATGGCTCATAATCACTCTTCACAACGTCGCTCTAAACACGTTGATGCACTATCTTCATGCAGTTGAAGAAGGAAAGCTGGAAGTTGTTAAGATTGATACTAAGATCAATCCGGCAGATATATTCACCAAGGTTGTCGCCAAAGAGAAATTTGATTGTGCAAGGACTTCTCTTGGCCTTGTGAAGAAAAGATAAGTCAGCACTTCAGTAGGGTATTGGGTGATCAGTTGCAGCTTGGTTGTCCTTGAGGTGGGAGTTTGTTGAGGAATGAAGGCCAATAGTCATAATGGTTTTCTTATCTATTTTATTATGACTCTTCATTCTGAAGACGCTTCATTTATGTAATAATCTAGAGCCTTTATATTTGCTGCTCCTGCTCATTTGTAAATAACTTTTAGAATCAATACAATACTCTGCAGTCTAGACGTAGCCACGATTTGTAGTGAACCCAGGATAAATCTTGTGTTTGCGTTTTGTTAATTAGTTTACTCATCTGCTCTTTATTTCTCACATTTCAATCCCTTTCACCTCAAAACAAAAATCTCAAGATGGCCGTTACTATTCTATTTTCTAACAGTCTACTTCTGAATGTATCAATATTTAGCCTAGGTATCATAAATTGTTCTAGAAGAAAATGCAGAAATTTGTACACAGCCCTATCAACAAAAGAATCAAGTATATTGAACGGAAAATCCTTAACCATGTACATGAGGGGCAAACTACAGACTTGTAAGGAAGGCAACCAGACGTTTGACAAAATTTATACATAATTTGTCAGTTTTCTATAAGCATAGACCCGATAACAGAGTCAAGCCCAAACACCAGGCCGTGCCCACCAACGATAACAGGAATGTTCAAGGCAAGCAGAGCGCAGGCATAAAGGGTGTTCAAAACGTCTGGAACAGTATTGGGTTCTTAGAAGAGCCCGAAACCGTAGCTGCGAGCAAAATGAAGCCTAGGCTAATGACATCTCATATAGGGGACTCGGAAAGTCCATTCCTAATCATACTTTGAAATTTACTCATAGAATTTGTATTAATATAGTTATCTGTATTAAATATTGATTGTGGAGTTAAGCTAGATAAGCTAAAATTAGTAAATAACCTTTCAAGTTCCAATGAATTTCGCTCCCAATCACTTGAAAACATTGCTAAAGTAGAGTAGGTGTAACTCAAAAAAAAAATTCAAAGAAGAATAAACAATTAGCTGTATGAATTATATTATATGTTCGAATTTTATCTGCAAGCGGAATGTATGCCGAAATGCTTTTGAAAGTTTCCAGAGTTACACTCAAGTGATCCCTAAATAAAATAAAATTAAAAGATAAGAATCATGTACTGGCTGCAATGATAAGAAGAACGGATAAATTGGGAAGAATAACAAGCAACAATAATGTGAAATCAGGTACCTTGTAATCAATGGGAATGTCATCAGGGGATATCTTTGGTGTAATCGACACGCTGTGTAATCCATGCGCCCAGTGGTATTTTGTAAATGTCATAATCCTTCTATAGACGAAGAGAGTCGAATTATTTTGACAAAAGCAATGTTCAAAGTGATGTGGCCTTATCGAAGCATCCAAAAAAAAGCAGGTGGTAGGACTGATAAGATTACTGAGATTCCTGAGACCGTACCGAAAAATGGTGCAGTAAAGAAGAAAATTATTTACATTAGTGTTCTGTCATGATTCCCTGTCATGGATGGCCTGAGAATATGTGGAGGTATTGAAGACATCGTTATCCAATAAACGAATGTCATCATTGTCATCTTTACACGTACTTATTCTTTATTGCTAGAGGAAATTTACTTTATTGAAATAACAACTTAATTACAGCTTCAATCATTTGTTTAAAACAATTTTCTTTTTTTAACGATTACAATTTTTAACATTTTAAAATAAAAAATAATTTTAATATACTAATACTAAATCACTGTTCATTAAAAAATTATTTATTATAATTATATGTTTGTAATTTTAAGATTATTTGTATTTTTGAAATATATGTTATCTCTACGTCTAAATATGTGGGTTATGACCTAAGTAGTATCCCCTCTTCTTGAAAATACTTGGTATGCATTTCCATTTCTCATACCACTCTAAAATACAAAATGCCTTTGTACTAAAATCATGATAAAAAGAATCCAATATTGTCCTTGAAAACGATATTCTTAGAAATATGATATCAAACAAAATTATTCCCAATGAAGAAAAGATGTTTGCTTTTGATGATGGACTTACAAAAGGAGAATAATACACTATTTAAAAAAAGTGTGGCTCATTAAGAAGCATAACTTGAGAGTCTATGTTCAAAAAAGTAAACAAAGAAAAAGATAGAAATAGTTGAAATTGTCCTAAGATTGAATTTCAACAAACATATAAAAACCATGTAGTAAAGAGAACACCATGATAATCATAGAGATTGTAGTTATTTTCCTTACCTAACACATCTTTAGGATGAAACCATCATAAATAGGCTCCTAGCCACTAAGAGGACCCTCCTCTTTGTATCCTTCGTCTACTAGTTGGTAATCATGAATAATGGAAATTACTAGTTTTAGGTAACATAAGTTGCTAGAATATTGCTAAATAGGAGCCAAACACACTCGACAATTGGTGAAGGTGGCGAATAGTTTTGAGACTATGCCTAAGCTCAACAATTCGTAGAGCATTATAGCTAAATTATTTAGCCTAGGCTAGTCAATCATACTACATATTGTGTACAATGATGACTACAACCACACTATAAGGAGGTAGAAGCTCTTGCGAATGCACAATTTAATGTTCGACCATGTAATATTTTTTACTCAAATTGTATAAGCACATTAGAGAAAATTATATCATTGATGAATAGAGAAATCTATAGTTCAATTGAGCATTTTGAAGAAAAGGATAAGCTTTTATATTTATAACTACTAAAGAGAATCACCACATTGAAAGTGCAAAAAATACGCATATTTGAATAACATAACATATTAATAAATCCGTAAAACTATATTCTAGGAGGAGATTAGATAAAACAACTTGGCAAGGTTGATTATCATGATTTGATCATCATCAGATTTATTTTAGAATAAAATTTCATTATGAGTCTCAAAAACTCTTACATGAAATAGGTTAGAGAAAAGATTAGAAACATTATTAAAGAATGAGAAATGAGAAATGACATGATCTAAATTGAAGTGTGGATATTAAAATAAATTAAAATAATCAATTTCAATTTCCAAGACAAGATGAGAAGTGTTAGTGATGGTTTATTTGGTAGATTGTTTTGTGTGTTAAATGTGATTCAAAATTATAACAACTACACTTTAACAACTCCTTATTCTATTGGGTTAGCAAATCTGTTAAACAATTTGAAATGCACAACTAAAACCCAATAGTACCAACTTATTGCATCCTATATGAAGCGAGTGTATTTTATGAAGAATGATCTCAGTTATAGCATATGAGATTAGTTAGTAGACAACTCCATAATGAAAGATCCAAAACATGATGCAAGGAAATTAGTTTCACAGGTTCATTTTGATTCCACTCAATGAGTGCAAGGTGTATTAGTGAAAAGGATTCAACTGGCTCTAAAGAAAGCACCACATTATCATGATCAAAATATTTGGCTGCTAAGAGGAGGTCTAATAAGTTACTTTTTGAAGAGCTATCTAGACCAGGAAGCATCCTAGCATTACTATTAGAGTTGTTGTTAGTATTACATGAATCTAATCTATGTGATCTAATATTAGAGCCTTGACCCTCTAGTATAATTCCCTATTTGAACCACATAAAAATCTAGGAATAACAATACCAACAGATATTAGTGCTGATCTAGCCGTGACATTAATATATCTGTCATCCTCCTCAAAGTTCCATTTGATGTTTTGTGGAAGGACTATTTTTTGTCTAGCACCTGAGAGTTCCCCGTGTTCAAACTAAGGCATATACTTATCAATGACATCAACCTCAATATCCACTATAGTATTAGAAAAAGGAATCTCACTCATATTTATTGGAGATGGTTGACACAAAATGAGGCATGTGTAAAATATTAATAGGGTGTACTCCTTGTCACCATCTTTGATGTCTTTCTTCTAGGTCACTCTCTATAACTGGACTGAATTTGTACTCATGCAAATCAATTTGGATTTCATGAGATCTATCCAAGTATTATTCTATAGTCATGGGAATTTCTTCATCTTCATCTGAACTATTATCATCTCCTTTTTTATTCTCACTTTCTTGCATCGATGCATGTATTTATTCTTGTTGTATTGATGCTAGTTAAAGTGATACTATCTCAATTTCTTGTGTTCTTGGATCAATGAAGTGAGGTAGATCAAGTATGTGAGAACCATTAACTTTTTTCCTCCAGTTAGGTTTTAGAATGATTTAGAATAAATGAGAGGGGAGCTGAATCAGTTATCCTTATGTCTAGATGTACAAATTACACTTTTTAGTACTTCAACATCTCAGATCTAATCCACAATACAAATCGATCTCTATAGCATATACCAGAAATATATAACATGTAGTCCACTATCCAGAAGTAATTAACTTGAAGAACATAAAGCTTTCCACTACATTCACTTCAAAACATTCACACAAGTATAACACCAAGATTTATAGGGGAAACCCAATTTGGGAAAATGCACTTGCTAACATCCTGTTAGAAAGTAAAGTCCACAAAGATAACTAAGAAGAGCAGGTGTAAATCAATTATAAGATAAATATAGCTTTTATCAACTTCAATAGATTATAACCATGCAAGCAATGTAATCAAAAACCATAGAAAGATATACATACACAATAACATAATGACACAAGATAAGTTGTCTAAGGAACCTCTAGATGAAAGAGTAAACCCCGGTGGGAATGATGCCCACAAATGATGCACTAATATGAAAGTTCCTTGTGAGAGGATGGAAACTGTTAGGAGTCTTATTAAATACATTTAGTACATATGAGTTCCTGTTAGGAGACTTTCAATCCCTGCTAAAAGATTCTAACTCTATTAGAAGTTATGGAAGATAGAAAGACCCATTGCCCAAACAGCTTCAAGTAAAAGATCAATGAACATACTATCCAACTGATCTTTGTATTACTCAATAGAAGAATACAAAAAGAGTATTGATCTCAACAATTCAATACTCCTTCTCTGACTTTGCCAAACCGCACCAACTACTTCATAAGATCTCAATACCAGATCTCTATACTTTGCATATCCTCTTCCAACAAGTATTGAACAATTTCACAATTCACTTTCAAATACAATACAACTAAATTTTAAAATAAGGAAAACTTTCCTTCCTTTATACCACACTCAAGTAATTATAAATGAGTCATCATACATGTTACAAAGTAAAATCTTCCACATGTTACATAAAAATCACATAGAATTGTCGGCTTCCAATTAAGATAATTCTTCACTCATGCAACCTCAGGTCTTGCGCTCACATCCATGTCACTAACATCATGTCTTTAATTTTTTTATAATCGCACATGATCATATTCAATCCCGATTAGGAGATATCATTTGATTTCCACAAACTGCTACTCTAGAACACTGCTTGAATACTGCTTCCACTGATTTACTCATAACTATCATGAATAAATGAATTTATGTACATGCTCTTAACCACAATCTCATAGAAAATCATAGAGTAAGTCCTCAACTCCACATAGCTAGATTTTCAATATCCCATGTGCGCTAACTCAAACAATGTCTGCTTCTATGCTAATCTTCAGTAATCACTGTGTTGACATCAATGACAATCACAGTCATGAATGCAACAACAACTTCTATAGAATGGCTTCAAATACTCCCCCATAGGATATATTCAAATTTCATTCCTAAGAATCTCCCCCATTGGCATTGATGGCAACATAGATGAAAAAATATCTGAGTTCCATGAATACATACACTGCAACACCACTGCTCTGAAAATTCTTCAAGTCCTCTTCATCAATCAAATCTTGCTTCATTTTCCTATTCAATTCTCTTCAATAGATGGATTTTCATGTATACTTCTCCCCCATTTACATCAATGACATATGTGTCATCATTATATCAACAACAATTTCAATGTCACAAGACACTTTTTTAGAAAATACATTTACTAGAGTCCTCATGACTCAGCTCAGAAACACAAACTACCCCATATAGGAAGTAGCACCATCTAGTCTAGAAGAAAGTTAGGGCTCATATACCACTAGATGGATGCAACAATTTGTATCACTTCTCAAAAGTAGGATGGGGCATAACCCCAAGCATACCTCTAAGATACTCAAATGTATCCTTAGGCAAGGTTTTTGTAAATATGTTTGTAATCTTCTCCCTTGTGCTTATATACTCAAGTATGACTTCTTTCTTTGCAACTTTCTCTCTCACTACATGATACTTTATTTCTATATGCTTTGTCTTAGAATGTAATACATGATTCTTAGACATACAAATTGTGTTGGTGTTATTACAATGTATAACAACAGGCTCAACAAATTTTATTCCAATATCCTTCAACATTTGTTTCATCCAAATTATATGATTACAATTGTTTGTTGTTGTCACATACTCTGCTTCTGGTGTGCTCTTGATGTAGGAGCATCCTAAGTGTAAGAGCAATCTTGCATCACCCAGAAATATTTTTGTTTTTGTATTCAATACGGGCTATCCTGTGTAGAATTGTTATTTATGGAAACTTGCTATTTTTAGTAAGTTGGTCATCTGATCTCGGAATGTTCTAATTTCTTCCCTGGAGGTTTAGTTTGGTCATATCAGCCTACCAGTAAAGTTTCATTGACAAATCAAGTCTAGCTTTGTAGATATTGAAGATTTTCAGTATTGGCAACTGGGTACATAAACATTGAACTCTATTTTTAAAGCTTTAGAGGCCCTGGATGAGGTCAAAAATTTGGGTGAAATGCACTTGCGCTAGTCAAGGTTGTAGATTGCTTCGTGGCCTTTCTAGAATGGGGTTATAATAGTTAATCAGGTCAACTAGCGATGACTTATGGTTTTCAGAAGTTGGGTCACATGAAATAGCGAAAAATGATTTTCCATCAAAATTTATGTTTTTTATTCAAAATTTATTTTGATCTGACTTTGATGTAATAATTTGTAAAAAAAAATAATTATAAGTTTGGTCGGCCTTGTTGGCTAAAATTCTAGAACCTTCCCAGGTGGTGGAAATTTTCCTGTATAAGGAAGGTTGTAGTGTTGTCTTAGGCAGTTTGGGGATAGTTTTGGGTAGTAGATCTAGGTATTCATTTGAGGCTTTGTCCTATAGAATATTGTAAGGGAATGCCCATGTGGCTTTGCATATTGTAATTCTGAAAGCTTGTAATTCCACAATTGTGGAGATAATAAGAAGCCCATTTTCTATTCTTCCATATTGTTGTTATTTCTCTATTTTTGTTATGTATTTGTGGTATTAAGGGGAGCACCCTTGATCAAGTGGTATTAGAGTAGGATTTCCTGAGTGTGTAAATAGATTGTTGATTGTGAGGTAGTTTGCACTAGGATTGTGCATTAGGGTTTATGTGTAAATAGATCACTGATTGTGAGGCAGTTTGCACCAGGACCGTGGGTTAGGATTTCTATGTAAATAGATTTATGAGGCAGTTTGCACTAGGACCATGGTGAGGGTTTCAATGAGAATCACAAAAATGCCTCCATGAAGGGAACATGGTGGAAGAGCTTGTGTTTTAACACCTAAGGTTAGAGCACTCCAGAGACAAGTACAAGCATTGCAAGAGGAGATTCATAGAGGAATGAATCTTAATGTCAGAGATGAAAGTGAGGATGAAGCGGATGAAGAAGATTAAGAAGGAGAAGTCAAAGTTGTGAACTAGGAGGAAGAAAGACTTTTTTGAGCCATTTTCAAGATCAGAAAAAGAGCTAAGATTGAGGTTCCTACATTTTTAGGAAATCTTAACCCAAAGGAGTTGATTGACTGGATCAATGAATGTGAAGAATATTTTAAGTATGAAGATATTGAGGATCCTAATTGGGTCAAGTTTGTGAAGGCCAAACTGAAAGGTCATGCGAAGATTTGGTGGCAAGAGTTTCAATTGGAGTGAAATAGAAGAGGGAAAGATAAAATCACAAGATGGGATCGAATGGTGGATAAATTGAAGTGATAGTTTATTCCTGTTGATTATGTGCTTGACCTATTGAAGAAGATGCAAAGTTTGAAGCAGGTAGGAAGATCTGTTTAGGAGTATATAGAAGACTTCTATCGAATCCTCATCAGAACAGGCCATGCAAAAGCTGACAAGGAGAAAGTTTCCTCTTACCTCAATGGGTTGAGGCCGAGTTTTCAGGAGGAGTTGAATCTAGTTCGAATGAACAATATTCAAGAGGTATACTAGTTTTACCTTAAAGTAGAGGAAAAACTTAACAAGAAGTTTGAGAGTAGACAAAGCAGAAGAGGTCGTGATGGAAAATCTGGTGGACGGTCATATTGAGATCAAAATAAAGATCTGAAAAAGAAAGATAAGTCCAGTATCAATTAGAATCAGAGAGGAGATAATTTCAATCATTTCCATAATAAAAATAATAGAGATCAGAGAGGAAGTGGAAGAGGACAAGGATCTAGAAGATGAGGCTTCTGTGGAACATGTTTTCAGTATGGAGAAGAAGGTCATAGGGCATTTGAATGTCCTCAACACCAAGGAAGGATAGATAGGAGAAGTGAAGGCCAGGCTAAAGTTGCACATGTAGATGAAGATGCCAGATCATCACATTCTAAGATGCTAAAAGAGGGGAAACATTGATTAATAGAAAAGTCCTACTAAGTGGTGAGAATAAACCTAAGCAAAGGAGGAGCCTGTTTCACACTAGGTGCAAGTGTGAGGGTAAGTGTTGTGATGTGATTAGTGATAGTGGTAGTACTAATAATTTTGTGTCAGAAGAGATGGTGACAAAGTTGAAGCTCAATAGGTAGAAACATCCACATCCATATCGGGTTGCCTGGGTGTAGGATGACCATAAGGTCATGGTCACTGAACAATGCCTATTAAAGTTCCAGATTGGTGGGTACCATGATGAGTTACTATGTGATATCATAGCTATGGATGCATGTCACATGTTGTTGGGTAGACCTTGGCAGTTTGACAAGTGTGTTGTACATGACGGTCATGCGAATACCTATTCCCTGATAAAGGATGGAGTGTGACATAAGCTAAAAGCATTGAAGGAAATAGAAAAAAGGTATGTGGTAATGAAAGAATAACTTTTGTTGATAGAGGAAATTTCTTAGATGCTATGCAGTATGAGCATATGTGTTTTCCCTTAATTCCAAATGCTGGGAAAGAGCAAGTAGAAGATTTACCTGTAGAAGTTGTAGAATTATTGAATAAGTTTTAGGATATTGTATCTAATAATATGTCGGATGGATTACCACCAGTAAGAAAGATCAGTCATCAGATGGACTTGATTCTAGGAGCGAGTTTGCCAAATAAGGAATGACACAGAATGACACTAGCAGAAAGTGAAGAGTTGAAGATAGATTTAAAGTTTAGGTCATCACATCATTCATAGATTTTATATGGAAGTAGTCCTAGAAATGCATCTGAGTTGAGAAAGATAGATAAAGGAAAAATAAGTAGTGTTGAAGCTGAGGATTTTGTGGAACATTTGAAGAACATCCATGAGGATGTGAGGCAACATATTACCAAGATGAATGCATAGTATAAGGCTAAGGTAGATGAGAAAAGGAGGCATAAGTAATTTCTAGTTCAAGATGAAGTCATGGTTCATTTGCAGAAGGAGTGTTTTCCAGCTGGTACATATAAAGAGCTAAAAATGAAGAAGTTTGGGCCATGTAAGATCCTAAAGAAGCATGATTCAGGAAATGCATATGAGTTCAAGTTGCCTACTGAGCTGAATATTTCACTAGTATTTAATGTTTCATATCTGATAGAGTATCATGAAGGAGGTGTTGAAGATGAGGTTACAACAACACCGTACAGTATTCCAACAACCAATTAAGATATCAAGGAGATTGAAGACATACTGGATAGTCGTGTTGGTAGAAGCACAAGGAACAGGACATATGAGGAGTATTTGGTCAAATGGAAAGGATGACCTGTTGAAGATTCATCGTGGCTAACAAAGGAGGAGGTTAACTGTCTTGGTTTTCCTCTGAACACCTAAGTCATGACAAGGTCACTTCTCAAATTACCCTAGGTGTCTGATGCAGGAGCATCCTGGGTGTAAGAGCAATCTTGCATCACCCAAAAATATTTCTATTTTTGTATTTAATAAGGGCTATCTTGTGTAGAGAAACTATTTATGGAAACTTTCTATTTTTAGTATGTTGTTCATCTGATCTTGGAATGTTTTGATTTCTTCCCTGCAGGTTCATTTTGGTTATATCAGCCTGCCAGTAAAGTTCAATTGACAGATCAAGTACAGCTTTGTAGATAATGAAGATTTTTGTTATTGGCAACAGGATACAGAAACTTTGAACTTTGTTTTGAAGGCTTTAGAGGCCTTGGATGAGGTTTAAAATTTGGGTGACAGGTGCTTGCACCAATCAATGTTGTAGAGCGCTTTGTGGCCTTTCTAGAATAGGGTTATAATAGTCAATCGGGTCAACTGGCGATGACTTATGGTCTTCAGAAGTTGGGTCACCTGAAATAGTGAAAAATAATTTTCCTTCAAAAAAATTTTTTGGGTTTCAAAAGTTATTTTGATCCGACTTTGATGTAATAAATTGTAAAATAAAATAATTCTAAGTTTGGTCAGCCTTGTTGGCTAAAATTCTAGAACCTTCCTAGGCGGTGGAAAATTTCCTATATAAGGAGGTTGTAGTGTTGTCTTAGGTAGTTCAGGGATAGTTCTGGGTAGTAGATCTGGGTATTGATTTGAGGCTTTGAACTACAAAATATTGTAAGGGAATGCCCATGTGGCTTTGCATATTGTAATTATGAAAGTTTGTAATTCCACATTTGTGGAGATAATAAGAAGCACATTTTCTATTCTTGCATATTGTTGTTGTTTCTCTATTTCTATTATGTATTTGTGGTATTAAGGGGAACACCCTTCATCAGCTCTGGGAAATACAGTTATGCTTCTTTATTAGCTAAGAAACCAATCTTCCTCCAAGGAAAAATGCTCCACCACTGGTGCTTTTTTTGTCATCAACACTACCTCCCCAATCAACATTTGTATATGCACATAGGGTAAAATCATCAAATTTTTCATACCAAAATCCATACTCAATTGTGCCTCTTAAGTGCCTTAGTATCCTTTATACTGCTACATAATGTGATTCTCTACATTCAGCTTGAAATCTTGCAACAATTCCAACTTCATGTGATATATCTGGTCTTGTATGAGTTAAATATAGAAATCCTCCAATAATAGATTTTTACTTCTTCTATTCCACTACAGGAGTCTCATCTATGATATATAACTTGTGTCCATTTACCATAGGTGTTCCAACTAGTTTACAATTCTCAATTTCAAATCTCTTCAATAAATCATTCAAGTACTTTGTCTGACTTACAAAGATACCATCATTGTTCTGTGTTATCTTCAATCCTAAAAATTATTTCATTTCACCAATCATACTCATTTCAAATTCATTCTTCATTTCATTTGCAAATTTATAACTAGCTTCATCTTCTCCTCCAAAGATAATATCATTAACAAAAATAACAACAACCAACAAACCATTTTCAATTTCCTTTGTGTCTAGGTTGCTCTCATCTGTGTCTTTTGTAAATCCTAACTTTACAAAATACTTATCCAATCTTGCATAGTCAATTCCTTCTTGTTGTGAGTATCCTTTGCATACCAATCTTTCTTTTTTCCTTACAACTTCTCCTTGTTCATTCATCTTGTTTCTGAATACCCATTTAGTTCCAATAACATTCTTATTTTTAGGCCTAGGGACCAATTCCCAAGTCTTGTTCTTTTCAATCTGATCTAGTTCTTCTTTCATAGCTTTAATCCAATGTTCATCTTCACAGGCTTCACTAGTAAATTTATGTTCAATTTGAGAAATTAAACACAATTGTTCTTGTACCTTATTTCGAGTCAAAACTCCTATGTCTATGCTTCCAATAATCTTATCAAAAGGATGATTCCTTGATAGATTCCCATTAGGTGTGACTGTCTTAGTTCTTGTTTCTATTGTACATTCTTCAATGATTTCTTCACTGTAGCTTTCATTCAACAAATCACTTTCAGTCTCATAGAATAATTATGCATTCTTTGGATTAGTTCTACAATGAGTTCCTTCATCTGATTCATAATCAAGCATTCTTTCCTAAATTTTGAACTTTTCATCAACTTTAACATTTGCACTCTCAACAGTAGTTTTAGTTCTTTTATTGTAACATCTATAAGCTTTTATCTTCAATGAATATCCAAGAAATATACCTTCATCACTTATAGGATCAAAATTTCCAATGTCATCATCTCTCTTAATATAACATTTTCTTCCAAAAATTCTAAAATACTTAACTGATGGTGCATGTCCAAACCATTGTTCATAGGGTATATTGTTTGTGTCTACTTTGATTTGTACTATGTTTATTGTATACACTATTGTGTTCACTGCTTTTGTCCAGAGTATCTTCACTAAGTCATTCTCAAATAACATAGCTCTTGCTGCCTCAGTCATTGATCTATTCCTTCTTTCTAAAATACCATTTTGTTCAGGTGTCTTAGGGGCTGAAAACTGTCTCTTAATACCATTCAGTTCACAAAAACTATTAAATTCCTTTGAAGTAAATTCTCCACCTCTATCTAATCTCAAACATTTAATCTTCATTCCAGATTCATTTTCAACTTTGTTCTTAATAATCTTAAACTTATCAAATGCTTTAGATTTATATTTAAGAAATGCAATCCACATCATTCTTGTAAAATCATTAACAAGAATCATAAAGTGCCTTTCTCCATAGAATCCTCTAGTCCTTGTGTGACTGCTCAAATCTCTATAAACAATTTCCAACTTCTCTGTTGTTGTAAACTTCTTGTTGGTAAATGAGCTTCTCTTCTATTTAGCCATTACACATTCCTTGCAAATAATGTTAGTAGGCTTCATAATTTTAGGTAAAACTCTTACTACAAGTGTAGTACTCACTTTCACAATATTATCAAAGTTTATATGAAAAAATCTTATTTTCCATAACCAACTATCATCAATATTAGTAATCAAGCATGTCATCTGAGTAGGATTCAATTGAAATACATTACCTCTGGTTCTTGATCTAGTACCAATCAAACTACCATCCTTGTCTTTGATTACACAAGTTTTCTCAATAAACCAAACTTGATATCCTTTGTCAACTAGTTGTCCAGCACTTAAAAGATTATGTTTCAAACCATCCACAAAGTAAACATCACCAGTATTAGTCTTTCCATCAAGAGTAATAGATCATATACCTTTTATTAAACAAGGTACATTTTTTCCAACTCTAACAATTCCTCCATCATAATTGTTAAACTTTATGAACTTTTTCATGTCTACAGTCATATGATGTAAATAACCATTGTCTATAACCCAATCACCATTCTTTTATACTTGAGAAACTAAAGCTTTTTATTCCTTAATTAATGTTTTCATATTTTCTTATTTAATTGCTACAAATCCTATATCATCATTCTTAGTATCACTTTCACTCAAAGATTTCTCCAAACTAGCTTCAAGTTCTTCATCATTAACATAATAACATTCTTTAGATCTTCTAGGTTTAAAGTTGTTTGTATACTTCTTAACTCTCTTAGGATATTTAGATGCAAAATGACCAAATTCCTTACAAGTCCAACATTTAAAAATTTTCTTACCATCTGGTTCTCTTTCACAAGCATGGCAATACCTTCTTTAATCTTCTTGTCTTCTTTATTTCTAGATTTGTTGCTAGTAGCATAATCTCCACTTACACTGATGCTTCGCAACTAAGTAGGGAAAAAACTAAGTGCAATGAATGTTGTCTCCATTCTAGGAAAATCTCTTGATAGCCTCAAGTTCATCTCTGCTACTTCTAATCTTCCAAGAAGAGTTTCTCTGGTAAAGTTCATAGTACATGGTATAACTTGTTCAATCATCTGTGTTGTCTTCTTAAATGCACGAGTCAATGTCCTTAGGATTTTCCATATCACTTCATTCTTCGTCTTGGTTCCTCCACAATATTTTATACTTTCAAAAATCTCTGACATTGTACAAATATATCTTCTAACATATTCATCTTTCATCATTCTTATATCTTCAAATGCACACATCAAATTATGTAATCTGACATTCTTTGCATTTTCATCACCTTAAAAAGTAGATTGTAAAGCTAACCAAATTTCATGAGATTTTTGTTATCATTTTAGTTGCACACTAAATTGGTAAATTGATAATTATTTTACATTGGAATATGGATTTGATAGTTTCTATTTTCAGCTACAAAATGGTTAAAAATTCAGAAGATAAAAGTACATATGCAACATTACAATTGTAAACATCAGAGAACTTGAATCAAGGTACACCTATTTGATACTACTATTCAGATTTTGAAGATAAAGTATATTTCTCTTTGCATTCATATTAACACTAATATTATTCTCTAAGTATTGATCAGATTTAAACTTCCAATTACATAAATCATCATTATATTGAACATGCAAAATAAATTTAATAAACAAGTATCTCTTCATAGGTTACATCTTTCAAATGTAAATTTAAAGAAGATATACAATTCTAAAAGTAAGATAGGAGCATCAGAAGATTTAGGGGTCCATACATTACCTTTAAGAGGTCTTCTACATGTTGAAGCTGATTGGTTGTATCTTCATCTCTTTGACCATGCCCTCTTTGTCATGCATCCTGAGTCTTCTTCTGTTTTTGCCCTACATCATGGAGAGAAAAATAGTTAGATCTAAATTGGATCTAAGCAATACACAGATACCTAAACCAACATGCTACATTCATACTTTTAGAGATGTACTTCAATGAAAAAGACCAATGCAACAATAGGAGAGACAAAGGTTGAATGTGGAAAGAAACATGGTGTTGAAAGTTCATAGAAATTGTAGAAGAAGAAGGAAGAAAACATAAACGGTAATCATTTTTATACTAATATTGTTTGCGTCATGTGCAGATTGAAGAATAAGTATGAAACACAATCATTATAGTGTATGTAGGAATGGTACATGTTCAAAATGAGCTTCATGTCATGAATATGACTCATGGGAGTCATGAGCCCGTACTCAAACCCCATGGTTGATAGTTCAATATGTAGAGTAAAGTAATGAATGCTACAGGAATCAAGCAAATAAATAGATTAATAGTGTAACCAAAGTATTATTCAAACTTACAGTGAACCAATATTAAGCATGTGGCATTGCAACATAATAGTGAAGGTGAACATCTATGCATTGATTTTTAATCATTTTTCTAATATACAGGAAAAATCCAGTCAAGCATATGAAAGGTTTCAAATAATAACTTCAATATTTTGTTGCAAAGAAAGCTAGTGATCAAAGCTCCAAGATCTAATATAAAGAAGTTGAATTATTTTCAATAGTCACAAATTGAAGGAACAAATACAGAGTATCATAGTTTCAAATAGTGGCTTCTATTAGTAAGATAAAACTAAACTGAAGATTGGAGTACATGTATTCTAAGGTCAAATTTGCATATAAACTTAACATAATATCAGTATGTTGAGCATTGAATATGTGCAAAATCTATCCAATGTTAATACAATAGAAGCAGAGTTCAACATTTGAAGTATCAAGTGATAGCTACAGCTATAAATACAAAGTCACAAAGTACAAAGTTCAAGTTATAGATCAATGAAGCTGAGTGCCAAGTGTAATGAAGGATACAACTAAATCAAATTCACGGTGCACTGTCAGTGTATATTGTGAAAATACACCTGTTAAGAACAAGTTCAAACATGCAAACGTTAACAACAAAGAGCATAATCAATCTAATCTAACATGTTCATAAACTTGTAAAAAACATTAATTTCCACCATAACCTCATATGAGCATGAAGCAAGTGCACCCAAGACTTGCTTGATTTAAGCTCTTAGAGAGGTTGTGGGTGTGCTCTCCCAACACAAGTATAGATCCCACTATAGATGCAAGTATGATGAAGATTTGAGATGCTCAAGAAGAAGCTATAAAAGAAACTCTCAAGCATTCAAATGCAAGAGGCCAAAGAAGTGCAAGGAGGAGCTATGAAAAAAATCATCAATCTTTATGGCATGCAAGTAAAACAAATGAAGCTAAAAACATGAAATGAGGCTAAATCTATAATGAAAATCTAACAACTACCAAATGGTTAGTAAAGAAAACTCTAAGAACAATTCTAAGCATATACTAGCATAATAACTCTAATGCAAGAATGAATATATCAATTTTCCTAAGACAAGCATCCTATTTATAGGATTTTGGAGGGCTTTTGTGTGGTGGCATCTATGTGGAATCCACATAGGTGCCACCAAGGAGACACATAACCCATGCAAAGTCCAAGACTTTCTCACACATGTGTGAGCAACTTGGGATGTGAAAGGTCAATGTGTACTTCAAGTACATGTGTAAGTGTTTGTAAGAGATGTGTAAGTGAAAAAATCCATTTTCACCATTTTGAATGTGTAAGAAGTGTCATAAAATGTAAGATGCCTTCTTTGTGCAAATTTTGGCTAATTTTTAAAAGAGTTATTTTTGGAAATTTTCTCACACGTGTGAGCAAATAATTAGGACTAATGGATGTAGGAATAAAAATATTAGCCTAATTAACCTTAGTTAATTAGTGAATAGGTTTATTAGATAGAAAGTGATCTGTGTAGGATAGCATCTAGGTTGGATTTAGGATTAAATTAAATACAATTTAATTTAATCATGGTTTAGTAGAAATAAAGAATGTGAGGAAATTAAATAAATTAAACATTTATTTAAAATGGGACTATGGAGAAACATGTATTGAATTAAATTTAACTCATTAGGAAAGGTAGTATTTAAATTTACTTCAAATACTATTAATCAGTGAATTTATTTAATTAAATAAATTTAATTAAATAAATAGATGAATTTAACAAATATAATTAATTAAAAATAATTAAATATAATGTTATCTGAGATCATTAATTAAATTAAAATGTTTAAAGGACAAATTTAGGTGTCTGCAGCTAGTTACAACCAAATGCAAAGCAGGAAGAAACAAGAAATTCAAAGTTCTAGCTTAAAAAATGACTTGTTGGTCAAAGCTCATATGCCACACAATCCTAAGTTAAGTTATTTTATAAGGCATTTTAACACAAAAGAAATGATAGTCTAGTTTTTCTATATACATAATGGAACCAACAAGCAAATAGATGAAGACCCAAATTGATAGCTGGTAATATAGTAAAAACTGAGTTGCATATAGCTGATAAAATGTAATGGAAGATGAAGAGAACTCTTGGTTTCATCATTTTAAGCTGATGATTAGATCTTTATTATAAATAAAAAGAACAAGCTCAAAAATTTATGTAATAAGGGGAGAAGAAAAAGGTTGGGTTTTATCAGCAATAAACTCAAAGCCCAAACAGCTCATAAGTCCTACTTTGAGCTCAAGCATGTGACAAACAAAAGAAGTGAGCTGCAATTCTTTTAAGATAAAGATAGTAATTAGTTTTCAATGCTAGCAATAATAGTGAGTTACAAAAGCCAAGTTGTCATCCTTGAGAACCCAAATTCACCCAAGAGAGAGGGAGCGAATTCAACAACATGATCGAGCTTTAACAAAATAAGAAAAAGATACTTATCTCTTTCTAAAGCTCAAGTCTGAAGAGTCAAAAAATCCAAATTCCCTATTGGAGATCATGAAGCCATATTTGAGGTCGAGTTCCACAGCCACTGAGCTCCTAGTAACAATGATGAAGGGTGCTCCCCTTAATACCACAAACACATAACAGAAATAGAGAAACAACAACAATATGCAAGAACAGAAAATTGGCTTCTTATTCCACAAATGTGGAATTACAAACTTTCAAAATTACAATATGCAAAGCCACATGGGCATTCCCTTACAATATTCTGTAGGACAAAGCCTCGAACTGTTACCCAGATCTACTACCCCAGAACTATTCTGAACTGCCTAAGACAATAATACAGCCTTCCTTATATAGGCAATTTTCCACCGCCTGGGAAAGCTCCAGAATTTTAGCCAATAAGGCCGACCAAACTTAGCATTATTTTATTTTACATTTTATTACATCATAGTCGGCTCAAGATAACCTTTGAAACCCGAATAGAAATTTTGAAGAAAATTATTTTCTGCCATTTCAGGTGGTCCAACTTTCGAAGACCATAAGTCATCACCAGTTGACCCGATCGGCTATTATAACCCCATTTCAGAAACGTCACGAAGCGCTCTACAGGCTTGACTGGCGCAAGCGCCTGTCACCCAAATTTTTGACCTCATCCGGGGCCTCTAAAGCCTTCAAAACTGAGTTCAAAGTTTCTGTACCCTGCTGCCAATACCGAAAATCTTCAATATCTTCCAATATACACTTGATCTGGCAATGAAACTTTACTGGCAGACTTATACGACCAAAATGAACCTCCAAGAAAGAAATCAGATCATTCTGAGCACATACAAAAATTACCAAAAATAGTAACTTTCCATAAATAGTAGCTCTGCACAAAATAACCCTTATTGAATACAAAAATAGAAATATTTTTGGGTGATGCAAGATTGCTCTTACACCCAGGATGCTCCTGCATCAAACAACATGTAAGATCTCAGTTGAAGCCGAGCTTGCATTCAAGGCTAAGTTTATTGTTTTTCTTATGTTTCAGCCAAGTTTCACACCAAAAACCTAAGTCCCATCTATAGAAAATGAGCTTTCATACAAGTCACGTTGCCAAGAACAAGTTTTAACTAGTAAAAGACCAAGCTCATTGTAGTCACAAAGCCAAAGGAGTAGTTACAGCCTCTATCTTCACAAGTTACGGTTCAAAAATAAAGGAAATTACAGTCAACAAAGGAAGAATCTTATTGTATTTTTCTATTCTAAGCTTCAATATTCATAGTTCAAAGTCGAGTTCTACATTACATGAAACTAGGTCACAGTTACAACTTAGTCTCAAAGATACAAGAAGAGTACCAGGTTACTAGCCATGAGCCCTTAGGTAGCCGCATAACAAAGATAATGACCGAGGCTCGAGCTGCAAGTCAAAGCCAGGCTTAAAGCTTTTGTGCCATACAATTAAAATCAGTAATGAAGGATAATTACAAATAGCTAGCCACCATGAACTAGGGTTTAACCCTCAGTTTGTTCCCAAGGCATAACTAAAGATCAAATAATGCTCAAAGGTCAAGGATAAAACCAAATTTGATGATTTTTCAAGTACATGGCAGAGGACTTAAATGCTAATAAATGCTCCAGTCACTTCCAGTTAGCCTCAAGAGATTGCTAGTATCAACTTGTACATGCCTTTGGAGATTTTTATTAATAAGCTTGAATTGTATTCGAATGCCTTAGTTTAATTTTGTAATAATTTAAACTTAAGTCTTTTTAGGCTTAAGTTTAAATTTAATATTTAAGCTTAGTGGTTAATATTGATTTTATCTTAATAACATATTGTATTAATATTGGTAATGTCTTTTTAAAAGATATATTTTAAAATTACCAATATTAGGGGCTGATAGTTAAGAGCCAAATTAGGGCTCAATGTTAGGGAGTTTACTGCTAGTTTGGAGCCAAATTTGGATGAGCTATTTTTTAGCAAATTTGAGCATTTTGAGGAATATTTTTATGGGGTGATTGGATTTTTGGATTAGGGTTTGGAAGGATATTTAGCTGAGGCTTATTGTCATTTTTAGGGGTTCAAAGTTTGAGAAAAAAGAGGTATTAATTGAGCTTATTGTTCCTTTTCTCTTTTTTCTCATATTTTGTAGCCATTTTTGCAAAGTTTGAAGATTATAAATCTGGCCTTATTACTCACATTTTTTTTCTAAATCCTGTCATTGAGCCTTTTCAAGTTTTCTGCATTTAAGTGTTTTGTATCTTTTAAGCATAGATTAGTGAATTGTTCAAATTCCTATTCTAAAATTGTAAAGAATTAACCTTTTGTAGAAATTATCTATTTATTGGTTAAATTCCCATCAGTAGTGGCACCAAACCCTAATTGTGAGTTTTAAACCATCCTAGGTGTTGAAAAGTGAATTTATTTATAGAATTTAGTAGTGTGTATTTGATAGGTACAAGTTTGTGATTATGAGAAATCTGCATCCATTTTGGTGTATCACCTTTTAGTTAGGTTTCATTTTTTCCATTATCCTTCTACCTTTTTCTCAAAGTTTAAAAAATTAGTATTCGGTGATATTCCAAATCTATAGGAACTGGCCTAGAATCTGGAGACTCATTCTCTTTACCACAAAGAGTTCATTTCCATGTTTCAATAGAAAGGCTAGATTTTCAATCAAGCTAGGGGCACATTCCTGATTGACAACAATGTTTTTAGATATTTTAGATGACTGTACTCATTTTTTGGAAGGGCTGACAAAAGTACTTCTCTGGCAATTATGTTACACATGAATAGATCTCTTTCTTCAGTAGTACATTCTTCAATCTTGTCTTCATCAGTGATAGTCTTTTGATTCTTTGTGATTAACCAATATCCTAGTCCTAAATAAAGTAAATGCGTCTTTATCTTTTCCTTCCAGCTATCAAAATTTAATCCACCAAACTTAGGGATTTTTTCCTGAAATGACTCACCATGGATCTCCTTAAGTTGATAAACTCTTCTTTCAAGGACCTCTCGCTTTGATACAAATTGTTAGAAAGTAAAGTCCACCAAGATAACTAAGAGGGGGGGTTGAATCAATTATTAGATAAATAGAGATTTTATCAACTTCAATAGATTTTAACCATGTAAGCAATGTAATCAACAACCATAGAAAGGTATACATACAAAATGACACAAGATATGTTGACTAGGGAACCTCTAGATCAAAGAGTAAACCCCGGTGGGAATGATGCCCACAAAAGATGCACTAATATGAAAGTTCCTTGTGAGAGGATGGACTTTGTTAGGAGTCTTATGAAATATATTCAGTACATATGAGTCCCTATTAGGAGACTTTGAATCCCTGCTAAAAGATTCTAACTCTGTTAGGAGTTATGTAAGATAAAAGGACCCACTGCCCAAACAACTTCAAGTAAAAGATCACTGAACACACTATCCAACTGATCTTTGTATTACTCAATAGAATAATACCAAAATATTACTGATCTCAACAATTCAATACTCCTTCTCTGACTATGCCAAACCGCACCAACTGCTTCATCAGATCTCAATACTAGATCTCTATACTTCGCATTTCCTCTTCCAACAAGTATTGCACAATTATGAAATTCACTTTCAAATACAATACAAATACATTTTACAATCAAGAAAAAATTCCATCCTTTATACCACACTCAAGTAATTATAAATGAGTTGGCATACATGTTACAAAAAAAAATCTTCCACAGGTTACATAAAAATTACACAAAATTGTCATCTTACAATTAAGATAATTCTTCATTAATGCAACCTTGGATCTTGTGCTCACATCCACATCACTAACATCATGTCTTCAAGTGCTTCATAGTTTCACATGTTCAGATTCGATCCCAATTAGGAGGTATGATCCTATTTCCACAAACCGCTACTCATGAACATTGCCTGAATACCGCTTCAACTGATTTCCTCATAACTGTCATGAATAAATGAATTTCTCTATGTGCTCTTAACCATGATCACATAGAATAGCTTAGGGTAAGTCCTCAACTGCGCATGGCTAGATTTTCAATTTCCCACATGCGCTAACTCAAACACTATCTTCTTCTCTGCTAATCTTTAGTAGATCACTATGTTGACATTAATGACAATCGCAGACATGAATGCAACAAAAAATACTATAGAATGGCTATGAATACTCCCCCATAGGATATATTTAGCATTCATTCCTAACACATCCTACTGATTTTCACTCTTGTGAAGTGAGCTCTATGAGAAGCCAACCCTGTTAAAGTTTTACATACACACTATTAGGTATGACCCTATTAAAGGATATAAAACACTCTGTCAAAAGTGGCATGGTTAAAGGACTTCAGAAAATTCCATTAGAATGCCACCTTGATTAAAGGATTTATCCAATGACTATTATGTCAACCTTGATATAAAGGATTTAGACTAATAAAATGGCTAGAAAGTAAAATTAGTTTTCTTATCTGAAAAACATACAACTCACTTTGCAAATACAGATCCACTTTGCACATATGCTGATTTACTAATTGACCTTCATTTTCATCTCCATTTTTTATATGCTTGGAATTCACTTCAAGCAATCACAAGTCTATTAAGATCCTTTAGAATTTGACCTTCATCCTTCTGCTTAGACTTATTAGTCAATAACATCAACCTCTTCTTCTTCTCTATAACCACATAATTAGGTTTCCTTTATACCTCTTTGATCAGGTATATCAATCTTTTACAACTTAATCTCCTATGTAGATCTTAGGTTTAGGTCAAATTCATCGAATCCTTCATTATGTTCTTCATATTTTCCTTCTAGATGTATCTCCAAACTTCTCTTTGAATCCATAAGAAAATGATTTATGATGCATTAAATGCTCCATATAATTCATTAATATTGTCAACAAATTTTACATATCCCAACAATTGAACTATGTCAGCTAGGATTCTCAATTCTTTCTCCAAATGTAAATTACTGACACTCAGTAAATATTGTGTTCTTCTCCTCAGTCATCACTATGTATCTCGGTCATCACTACAAATTGTCTTCCTTACCAAACATTATCTTTGCTTGGTAATTTCATTTCACTCGACAATTACTAATGTTCAGTCAAAACTAGATTTACTCGGCATATACTAGCACTCGAACAACACTAACATCACTTAGCTTAATATAGATTTCTTCACTTTTTCTCGGCTAAGCCTATCTTTCTAGTCTTTCTTCTTACATAGATATATAATACATTATCTTGTCAATGTGCCAACTAATTAAGTAGCCATTGAATTTTCAAATAACTCAACCTTTCCTTTGGTTCTCTTGTTATCTCCTTTTTCCAAATCCTCTTCATCAATCAATAGATATGGTACTCTCCTAGATACCAACTATATTTCCAGTTAAGGTTTGACATCAATGACAATACAAATATTGTTTCAATTGTAGTTTCCAACAATCTCCCTCTTTGGCATTGATGGAAACACCATATGTATGAATAACACAAGATTTACCAAACAATCCAAAATCTTTGTGGATCAAATTTTTATAATATCCTTAGTTTCATTCTAATTCACAACTTCCTTTGCATTTCCTAACTGCTTGCTCAATTACTCCCTCTAAATATTTTCTTTATTTCTCTCTTAGGTTTCATTGAATCTTCTCCATTAGTGTTGTATCACAACTCTCTCTCTCTCTCTCTCTCTCTCTCTCTCTCTCTCTCTCTCTCTCTCTCTCTCTCTCTCTGTGTGTGTGTGTGTGTGTGTGTGTGTGTGTGTGTGTGTGTGTGTGTGTGTGTGTGTGTTTTCATCTAAATCTCTCCCTCTTTGACAACAATACCAAAGCTTTGTATCTATCACTTACATCTTCCTGATGTAGATGTCATCATGTCAGTTCTGTTATGTTCTATACTCCCTCTATCATCTTTCTTATGACTAATTATCATCTCTTCTTGACTTCTCAAAACTGTAGGCAGCTCCCAAACTGTGACCTTTTTAGCATCAATTTGTCAAATATTCTGATTGGCACATTTGATACAGTGCTCCTATTTTACTAGGCAACCTAAGTTAGGGGAATCACGCCTAGTTTAACTCTAAGATATTCATGAGAATCCTTAGGTAATTCTTTTGAGAATATATATACTAATTTTTCCCTTGTAATCACATATTCCATTCTCACTTCTTTGTCTTGAACTAGCTCTCTCATGTAATGATACTTGATAGAAATGTGCTTAGTCTTAGTGTGCATCATTGGATTCTTTAATTTATTAAAATAGAACTTGTGTTATCACAAAAAATAATAAATGGAACTTTGATTACCTCCTTCATTCCTTTTAAGAATTGCTTGATCCACACTAAATTTCAGCAATTCACTACTGCTACACTACATACTCATCTTTTGTTGTAGATTGGGAAATGTAGTTCTATTTCTTTCTTGTCCAAGAGACTAATCTCATTCCTAGAAAGAATGATCCACCACTTGTAATTTTTCTATCATCAACATTTCTAGTCCAATATGCATCATTGTAAACTCTTAGTTCAAATTTCTCATTTTTCATATAATATAATCCATATTCCTCAGTTCCTTTCAGATATCTCAAGATTCTCTTCAAAACCATCATATGATTCTCCTTAGGATTGGTAGAAAATCTTGCCACAATCCCAACTGCTAGGGAAATATCTGGTTTGCTATGGACAACATATTGTATCTTTCCAATCATATATCTATAAAAGGTTTTATTCACTTTAGTTGTATCATCAGTTTTAGATAGTTTATGTCTAGTAGCCATATGAGTACTCATTGGTCTTGAATCTTCCATACCAAAAGTTTTTAGTATCTCCTTAACATATTTAAATTGAGTAATATAGATACCTTTATTCATCTTATAAACTTGCAAACCAACAAAGAATTTGATCTCACCAAACATAGACATTTCAAAATGAGTTTACATCTCATTTGAAAAGTTTTGACATTGGGCATCTTGTTCTCAAAATATTATATCATCGAAAAAAAAATCAGCTAATAAAATCCCTTTACCTTTGTTTGTCTTCATATATAGATTGATGTTTGGTAAAAGCACAATTAGGTGTCACCTTTTTGGCTAACTTGTTAGCACAACTAAATTTTAGTATTTCTAACTAAAAATTAATTTTAGTCAAACATATGATCTAGCTAGATTCATTCTAGCTAAGATAGATAAGTGCTTTAACTTTTCCAATTGGAAATATCTATTAAATGCATGTTTTATACCACTTTGGGTCCAATTACCATAAAAATAAAATTATTTTAGAAAAGAAGCATTTCAATAACACCTAATCTTTTTAATGATATTTTTTTAAAAATAAAAAAATACCCTTTTGTAGAGATCAGAGTCAAGAATATCCTCATATAGATTTTATAGTGTTTTAATTAGACATAGTTTATTGTAATTTAAAAATATTGCAAGTAGGTATTTTAACAGTCAAGGAGATGTTGATTCAGAGAAAGAAAAAAATAGTAAATCATATTAAATAATTTTGAAAAACATATGGTGCACTAGAGGAGAGAGTCCTCTTCAAGAATATATATTTCTTTTTGTGATTGGGATATATTTGTTATGAAAAATATGTTGCGAGATGAAAATTGTCGATTTCAGTGAGTTGGAATTTGAATTGTTATAAAAGAGAAAATATAGGTCACAAATAATTTTTTATTTCTTCATGCACTAGATATATATGTCATCTATGACATATTTTGAAATTAGAGGAAAAAATGTTTATTTACATATAATTTTTTGGTGCGGACTAGACCCCTAATTTTCAGCATTTTTCAACAATTGAAAAATCATCTTTAAAAATTAAAAAAACATATCACTTCTTATTCAAAAAAATTATTAAAAATATTAATCATAAACTTCATCCATTTTATCACATTGAACTAGTTTACATCATCTTCAAATTCCAAACATAAATGTCATCTTTATACTATTCAAGTTGAACAACTCTGATTTTGTTAGCCTCTTCCTTTGTAAAAGGGTGACAGCTTATTGTGCTTTCCAAGTTGATCATCAACATTGTCATTTGTCCTTGCAAATCCAATCTTTATCAAATAATTGTACAGCCTCTCATATGATGCTTTGGGGGATTTTTTCAATCCATACGATGCCCTGTTCAGCTTGAAAACCATATTCATCTTGCTCGGGTCCACAAATACCTTAGGTTGTTCAACGTATACCTATTATTCCAATATCCCATTTAGAAATGTAGATTTAACATCCATTTGATATACTTTGAATCCTTTATATTCCTCATATGCAAGTAGAGTCCTCAGTCCTAACCTTTCAACAGGGGAAAATGTTTCCCCACAATCATTTCCTTTTTCTTGTGCATACCCTTTACATACCAGTCTTTCTTTGTTTCTTGTGACCTCTCCATGTTCATTTAGCTTGTTTCTGAATACCCATCTTTTGCTAATAACATTCCTATCTTTTGGTCTCAACTCCAAAGTCTAGGTATCATTATTTTCTATCTTCTCAATCTCTTCATTCATAGCTTGTATCCAATTATCATTCTCTAAAGAATCTTTTACATTTTTGGGCTCAAAATCACATAGTACGCATGTATGATCTTTCAGCTTACTTATTGTCATGATTACATATTCTCTATCTCCCATGATTTATTCAGGCTTATGATATCATCTTACATATTTTTCCAATGTACATTCACATTTCTTTTCTCCCTATTTTGGATCTTCAGATTTTATCTTGCAAGTTATCTATATCTTCTTCTGATTGCTCAACAGTATCCTCCTCATGCTTAGCATTACCTTCCTTATTCTTGGAAGCATCCTCCTAATGCTCAGTATTGTCTATTAGTGAGTCTGCATCTAGTTCAGGTGTATTACTTGTCTCTCCTTCTTCCATGTATACAAAAGATCTAGAATCTTCAACATCTTTATTGTACTCAACTTCATTTCTTTCTACATATTCATCAACTCTAATATTTGCACTTTCCACAATTTTTTAGTGTTAGAATTCAAACACTTATAAGCTTTTCTCTTAGTGGAATATCCTAGGAATATGCCTTAATCACTTTTTGCATCAAATTTTCCATTCATATTGTCTTTCAGTATATAGCATTTACTCCCAAAGACTCTAAAATACTTTATAGTAGGTGCATAACCATGCCATAACTCAAAATGTGTAGCATTTGTACCCATCTTGATTTGTACTTAGTTTAAGGTATGAACAACACTACTTACAACTTCTCTCCAATACTTTCGTGTCACACTATTTTCAATAATTAGTGTTCTAGCATAATCCATAATTGGCATGTTTCTTCTCTCTGCTATGCCATTCTATAGAGGTGTCCTCGGTGCAGACCTCTATTTCTTTATTCCTCTATTACTGTAGAATAGATTGAACTCATTTGATATACACTCTCCACCTTGGTCATATCTCAAATATTTCAATCTTCTACCTGTCTATTTTTCAACTTTTTCCAAATACCACTAAAACAACTGAAATGCATCAAATTTCTCTTTCCAAAACATTACAGTCATCATCCTAGTGTAGTCATCAACAAACAGAATAAAATACCTATCACCATAATAACTTTGTGTGCCAATAGGTCCACAGAGGTCAATATGAACCAATTCCAAAATATATTCAGAAGTATATGTCTTGCTCTTAAAACTAGACTTTGTCATTTCTCCCAATTGACATTGTTTACACATCACATTATCAAGTTTCTTCAATCTTGTCAAACCTCTAACTTTCTTCTTTTTAATAATAGTTACCAGATTGTCAAAATTCAGATGACATGACCTGTTATGCCATAAGCATACATTATCAAATTGTGCAAAGAAATATGTTTCTTTAGATAGGTCTAGATAGAACAAATTACCTCTTATCTGTTCTGCACTTCCAATTAAGTCACCAGTAGCATCAAACATTTTAGCTTTTCGGTGATGAAATTCCACTCGGTAACCAGTGTTGTTCAATTGTGCAACACTCAAAAAATTATAGTTAAGACCTTCAAGGGTATGTGTAGGATCATTGTATGCCAAACTAGGCCCTTAAGTGGCAATGAAAATTTAGAAAATCAGGTTTAGGAAAGTTGACATAATAATTTGAACAAGTTATAAATATTATATCAAAAATATGTAACAAGAGAATTTTTAGAAAATTGAATTTAGTTTCAAAGATACTAGTCCTTTTTTGAAAAATAATTATTCTATATGTTGAAAATTTCAAATTTCAATGTAGTAGTATGAAAATTTTAGGAAAAAATAAGAAGTAGGTGTATGTCTGACCACCTTAAACACAATCAAATGATATTTTTTTTACAATGTTCTAGATATAAGTAGAAGACTCATGTCTAGATGTGACACATATTTTTTTGTAATTTTTTTCCATGTAAATAATTAATTATGATTTTTCTTCTACAAATTTTCTAGAATACAAAAACTCTCATGTTAGACCACGTTAACTTAGTATAAACTTTATCAAATTGAATTTTTTTTAAATTTTTCTTGTAGTAGGAAAAGCATAGAATGTGACACATATTTTGGATTTCAAAAAATTTATACAATTTGAAGGTTATAGCTATTTTTCAATAAGTCTATCAATCAGGACTAGAAAGATAACAAATAAGTGTATGTTTGACCAGATTAAAAAAAAATCAAATAATAATTTTTTTAATAAGATTAAAGATTAAAGTGGTAGACTCATGTTTGGATGTGATGTATATTTTTTTGTATTTTTTTTCCAAGTAAATAATTAGTTATGATTTTTATGCTACAAATTTTCATGAATATAAAAACTTTCATGTCTGACCACCTTAACTTAGTCTAACCTTCATCAAATTGAAAGAATTGTTTATTATTATTGTATTAGGTGAAGGATAGAATGTGATGTATATTTTAGATTTGAAAAATATTATATAGTTTGAAAGTTATAGTTGTGTTTCAAGGAGTCTATCAATCAGGACTTCTTTTCACATCACCACTTTTTGGCATACCGTGATCCTACACATACCCTCAACCCAATAAGAATTTTCGCATATGATCTTATTAATCAGCTTAATTGATCCTTTTCCTCTCATAGGACATGGTGCATCATTACCAAACTTAACACTTCTACCTTTGTAATGATTTAGTGTCTCAAACATACTTTTATCACCAGTCATGTGATGTGAGCAACCACTATCAATAATTCATTTATCACCTTTACTCACATAAGAAATGAGTTTAGTTTTTTCATCTTCTTCAGAATCATCTTTCATAGCAACATAAGCAACTTCAATATCACATGCATCAGATTCACTAGTCTCAATGTCAGTTTCCTCTTCAACAATATAGTTGTATTTCTTACCTTTGTCTTTGTAGTCTCTGTATGTTTGGTGATCTTTGTCATTTATCTTGTCTTTGTACTTTCTTTCCCTTCTCTCTTCCTTTATAGTCTTGTTAGGGCATCTTGTTGCAATATGGCCAACTTTGTTACATAAAAATAGATTATAGGAAGTTTACCTTTATATTTCCCTTTTCCTCCTTTAGCCCTTCTAGCCATAAGTGCCTCAAGATCATCTAGTTATTCATCAAAGGTGTCATTGTCACTATCACTGTCTCTATCACTTTTCACACATTTTTATTTTTCATTCTTACACTTATGAAAAATTATTTGTGACTTGAATGCAAATTTAACATTATGAACAACGTAGCTATCATAACTAGATAGCTCAAAATTACTAAGCTTACCAACAAGACTTTCTCGAGTTAGAACATTAGCAGGGTTACATCTTGGTTCTTGTATTGCAAAAATTTAGATAGCATAAATATGAAGAAAAGTTCCCAATACTTTTCCAATAACAATTTCATCATCAATGTTTCCATTAGCTCCTCTAATAGCATTATGTACCTCATTAATTCTGCCATAGTACTTAGCAATATTTTCACCTTATTGCATTTTCATTTCATCGAACTTACCTCTCAATCTTTCAGATTTTTCTCTTAGTACATTTGTATCTCCACCATAGATAGTTGTAAGAGTGTCCCACATTTTCTTTGCAGTAGTACAGTATTTGATATCTTCAAATTTAGGATAGCTTAAAGGGTAGATGCAATCTCCAATATTTCTTGATTGTGTTCTTTTCACCCTATTGCATTTTCATTTCATCGAACTTACCTCTCAATCTTTCAGATTTTTCTCTTAGTACATTTGTATCTCCACCATAGATAGTTGTAAGAGTGTCCCACATTTTCTTTGCAGTAGTACAGCATTTGATATCTTCAAATTTAGGATAGCTTAAAGGGTAGATGCAATCTCCAATATTTCTTGATTGTGTTCTTGTTTATCTTTCATCTCCTCGATAGTCAAAGGTGTAGCAGGTATAACATACTCATGTTCCACATAGTATTCCATTGAATCACCAATACTAGCTAGATGCAATTTTATCCAACTTTTCCATGAAAAGAACTTCTCTTTGTTTAGCTTCGGTACATCCTTTTTGTACATCTTGATCATTTTCTTCAACTACATTTAAAATTTTCTCTGTAAGCACCAACATCTCTAATACCAACTGTTAGAATGATTTACAATAACTGAGATGCAGGGTGAATAAGTTATCCTCGGGTCTAGATGTACCAATTGAACTTTTGAATACTTCAACATCTCAGATCAATCATCAATTCAACTCAGTCTCTATAGCATATGCCAGAAATATATAACATGCAGTCCACTATCAAAAAGTAATTAACTTAAAGAATATAAAGCTTTCAAGAACATTCACATCAAAACATTCACACAAGTATAACACCAGGATTTATAGGAGAAACCCAATTTGGGAAAAACCACTTTGTAACATGCTACTAATTTTCACTCTTGTCGAGTGAGCTCTATGAGAAGCCAACCTTGTTAAAGGTTTACATACACACCGTTAGGTGTGACCCTATTAAAGGATTAAAAATACTCTATCAAAAGTGGCATGGTTAGAGGACTTAAGAACATTCTATTAGAATGTCACCTTGGTTAGGAGATTTATACAATGACTATTAGGTCAACCTTGATTTAAAGGATTTAGAGTGATACAATGTTTAGAAAGTAACATTAATTTTATTATTAAAAAACATACAAATCACTTTGCAAATATAGATCCACTTTGAACATATGCTGATTTACTAAGTGACCTTCATTTTCATCTCTATCTCTGATCTTCTCAGAATTTTCCTCAAGCATTCACAACTATGTTCAACTCCTTCATAATTCCAATTTTAGCCTTCTACTTAGACTTATCAATCAATAACATAAACCTCTTCTTCATCTCTATAACCTCACAATTAGGTTTCCTTTATAACTCTTTGATCAATTAGATCAATCTTTTTTCACTTAATCTCCTTTGTAGATCTTAGGTTTAAGTCAGATTCATCGAATCCTTCCATCAGTATATTCTTCATCTTTTCCTTCTAGATGTATCTCCAAACTTCTCTTTGAATCCATAAGAAAATGACTTACCATGCATTAAATGCTCCATATAATTCATTAATAATGTCAACATATTTTACATATCCCAAGAATTCAACTATCGGTTGGGATTCTCAATTCTTTCTTCAAATGTAAATTACTAGCACTTGGTCAATACTATGTTCTTCTCCTCAGTCATCAGTGTGTATCTCGGTAATTTCCTATCACTAAGTAATTACTGATGTTTGGCCAACACTAGATTTACTCGGCATATACTAGCGCTCAATCGACACTAATATCACTTGGCTTAAAACAGATTTGTTCACTTTTTCTCAGCTAAGCCTAACTTTCAAGTCTTTCATCTTCCTTAGATAAAGAATACATTATATTATCAATGTGTAAACTAATTAAGTACCCTTTGAAGTATCAAATAACTCAACGTTTCCTTAGGTTCTCTTGTTATCTCCTTTTCCAGATCCTCTTCATCAATCAATAGATATGGTACTCTCCTAGATAGCAACTGTCATACCAATTAAGGTTTGACATCAATGACAATATAAAAATTATTTCAATTGTAGTCTCCAACATTATGATGTATTTCCTCTTGTCTTATTTCTTGTTCATGGCCTAACTAATTTTCATGTGAATCATTCTCTATTTTTTGGTGATCAGGCTCTTGTTGACTTAATAATGTTTCTTCAGCTAATTGATTTTCTTCTTGGGTTCAGTGAACTTCTCCTTGTGATTGATATGTACTATTAGTTCATTTTCTTTGAAGGGGTCTCTTAGCTAATGTGGAATGTATAGTTCTCCTTGGTAATCAGGATTACATGTTTTTATTTGTAATAACCTTTCAAAGGATAAGTTTATAATTTCTACCTCTTCCCTAGATTCATCGTTAGAATCACCTACTTGATCAAATAGAGGATCATCTATAGAGGAATGGATAATTTTGATTATGCCATCCTAGCCATGTTTTGTCTTTAGGGCTTATGAATTCTATGTGCAAGGGTTATATTAATCACATATCTTTCCCTAGGGGTCATTTTCCTTCATATCTAATTTTCTACATAATCTGGTACATCCTTTCCCATATTTTTTGGGGGATATCTCAATATGTTTGACTTCTTGATAATGTTATGATCCTTTGTAAATCTATGCAAGTATAGCCTTGTCCCCATTTTAATCTACAATAGAGACAATAGATTTTACCATACTTATCCCTTTCATGAATTTTTAATGCTTTTTCATTAGAAGGCTTGAGTGATGGAAAAGGTTTCCTATAAGACCTAAGGGATGTGAAAAGATTAGCCATAGATGGAAATCGATCTAGTTTTATTCTCCCATTCTCATTTGTTTGATTTTTTATTTCTTCTCAAAATCTCTCATGATAGATACTTGAGAAATTTTTTCTTCTTGACCATTAAAGGATTCTTTGTTGTGTGGTACCATGTTGTTAGCTTGTTTCAAGTTGCTGCAAGAGTACAACTTTCAAAATTGTGACTTCCACTACATTATGTAGGAACTTCACACACTAATGATAAATTCGTAGCATAGCCTGCATGTCATGGATCCAAGACCATCCCAATAATATATTTTAATCTAAAGACAAGTCCAACACTTGGAAGATTACATCTCTCACAATTGGTCCAATTATGATGGGTAACACAACTACCCCTTTTGATGACCTCTCTTCTTTATCATAGGCCTTTATAGTTATTTTCCCTCTTAGATCTATAGAATGTTATGAAAACCCCAATGTTGTTACAAGATTGAGGGTACAAATATTCAGACCAATACCTCCATCTATTAAGAAATATTTGATTTTATGCTTATTTATCAAAACCTATATGTGAAAATAATGGTTATGAGGATTTTTATTGATTTATCATCTTCCTTGGTGAAAAGAAGGTACTTAAGTGAGGTTATATGATCTACCATTATTTGGAATCAGTGGACATCTAGGTCTTCTAGAAAAGTTTCCTCTGATAGAGTAGTTTCAACAATCTCCATATGTGATGGTGAGATCTTGAGAACTTCTAAAATAGAAATTTGAGTGGGAGTAAGTACTAAGTGATCAACCAAGTTTTAATTCACTAATAGAGTCAATGAGCCTAATTTATTTGATGTTGATAGTTTTTTTGTTAATGTAATACACTATTTTGATGATGGAGCTACTCCCTTGTGGTTTAGCTTGGATTGATTTGTGATTACCACATTAGCGGATTAAAAATATTTATTATCCTTGATAATGATTACATTGATAGAATGGTCACTTGGTTCAAGCATATGGATCATATTATCATCATAAATCTAGGTTTAGTTCACTTTACCTTATTTTTTATCTTTGAAGAATCCCCTTCTTCATAAGATGGGAGAGGTTTCTTGAAGGCTTTGTGATCACTAGTTGAATGATGCACATCAATAGTGATGGTCTCATTATCAATTAGGTATTGTATCACACATTTTAGTTTCATGCATTCATTGGTCAAGTGTCATTTATTTCTTTGATAGTCGCAAAAATGGTTATCATTCCACCACCTAGGCTTGACTACTGGATCCAAAGGTTTTGAATATTGTAATGTGATGATTTAGTTTTCCAATAAGGTTTTCAATGTTATTTCAAGTGGTTCTTCCAGAGGAGTAAAATTTCTTTTAGGTTTGGGTATCCACTGTGCTTTGTCTTTGTTCCTGTCCTACTTAGCTCTTAGCTCTTCAAGATGATGCGACATCTTGATTGTTCTTAGCAACCTGGATGCTACTAGATAGATTGAATATCAACTCTTTAGTATTTAAATCTATTTAGTCAACTACCCTTTCATTCACCATGTTTTTTTTTCTTATTCTAATACTTTATCTTATCCTTGTTATTGTTGTTATTTGAATTATTTGAGGTTTTATTTTCTTAATGCAAGGTAATCTCACCATTTTTTAGAAGAATATCTTTGATCCTAAAATTTCTATCTACCAATTTGTCAAAGGTAGCATGAGTTTTTATTAGGAGTGTGTAGTTAAAATTTATGGTACCAGGTTATTGATAAAGATATTTGTTTTTTCTATTTCTAACATTTGTCTAGGATACCTTGCGAAGATATTTCTCCATCTCTCGATAAATTTGATAAAGGGTTCTTTTCCACATTGTTTACTATTACACAGATCCAACATGGTGATAGTGTATAAGATGTTATAAGACCATAGTTGGATTATTTTTTGTACAAGCTCATCAAATGCTTAAACACCAAGTAAGAGCTTGCTGAACAATTCCAAGACTTGACACCTAATTAGGTATATTTTTTATTTCATAAACTCCATGCTAAGAACACAAAATTCTCATACATGTGATCTTGGGGTTCACCATTTATGTCATATTTTTCATATTTTGTGATTTCAACCTTGGGACAAAATGGTGGCTAGCGTAGATTTCTATCGAATGGAAAATGACATAGAGACTCAAGAGAGGACTTGTTAGAAGATTTTCTTTATTTCTTTCTTCAGTTTTCTAACTTTGCATCACATGACCTATAGTTGTTTGTTGAAAATTTTTATAGGAGACTCTTCCTCATGTTGTATTAATCTTTCCACATCAAAATTTTTAGGAAGTTTGATCCCCATTGAGGATAGATGCATAAAAAATTTATCTTTATCTTGTTGTAGGAGTATTTTCGTATTATTTTGAGTTTTTTTTCTTGTTGGAATTTATTTATTTATTTCTCAGTAGGTTCCTTAGTAGATTCCTCATTTCCCAAAGAACTCTTGCTGTGATGGCTATGACACCCTTGACTAGATCACCAAATATATCTTGACATATTTGGTTTATTGTGTTTTGTTCTTGAAGATCAATCTAAGGTTGTCGATTTAAACTTTGACTTTGATTTGGATTTGGATTTGTACTGCATTGATGAATTGGTAACATAAGTGTCTATAGTCTTTCCTTTTGAATCAACCCTTTATTTTTTACTCATGGTTTGTACTAGCATGCAAGATCAATATTTCTAAAATTTGTAAGAAAGTACATGAGTTAGGTCGATAACCAATTTTCAAAGAGATCACTTGTCTTAGGTGATGGATAAAAAGATGTTGTTTGATGAGTTATTTGATATTTTTCTTGAACTTGGTACAAGGTGTCAAGTTTAATGCTTGAATACCTGATGGGTGACACATGTGAATAATTTGGTTACATTGGTTGATGAAAAAGAGATAAAGATTAGTCAAGCATTCAAAAGTAGGGATGAAGGGACAAAAGGAAAAGAGTTACTAGCGCAAATAGTACATGATCAATCTATCAGATCAAGATGGGCTTGGAATCTCAACTAGAAAACTTGACTGAAGCTCAAATTGATGATGTAATTGGAGATATTTTTTTCTTTGGAAGTTAGATAATAAAAGTGTGACATGATATAAGAATATTATCATATGATTATCCTCAATGTGTAATGCAATAATGCCAGGGTCAAATGAGGAAACTCAATGGCCAAAAAGATATTCTATTATATTAATATATTGACAGGTCTAATAAGGGATCATACAATAATTGTGACTAGATGATGTGATACCACTTTTTCATATGACAAAACTCCTCTAAAACATTGAAACACTGGTTTGGACACTTTTCCACATGGTTTTTTTCTAGAAAAATCATCTATTTTTTAGGTCTGATTGGTAATTTTGATCATGTTTGAGTATGTTTGGGTAGGTTTTGATAATTTTAAAAGTGTTAATAAAACACATCAAGCACACAAGTGTAGTTAAATAAAGAACATTTTATTCCTAAGGGCAAGTGGTATAGTCTGAAAACCCTCCCTTGTAGACTTAGGCACAATTTAAGAATTAATTAGAATATCACCAAGTAGTCAACCATGCAATGGGTTAACCATGATGTATTAGACAACTCCAAATGATCATGAATATATGATACGGTAAGTTCCTTCAGGAGCTTACTATCCTCCATGCACTTCAATTATCACACCTTTAGGGTGAACCAAGTAGCTTCTACACTAAGGTGTCTAGTAAGAACATTTGTTCATATACACCCTTTGTAGTCACACAAGCATGAGTTAAGCCTATGGCCCTACCAAGAGATGTACCCACCCTCTGAGACTTTGATCTCAAGAAAGTATTTGATTATAGTGGTTTGTAATTGCTAGTATTTCCTTGTTGAAAATTGTGTCATTTGTTGGATATTTTTCATTGATCCAAAAGGCCATCTAAAGGTAATGCATGAAAATAAAATTGATTTAAAAGACAAGGTCGATATTTCTAATCCTCCCTCAAAGGGAAAATGAGTATGATCTCATATTCCTCTCCATGTCTCCCAAACACATTAAACATGCATACATTTCTTATGGATCCCTTTTCAAGTGAAAATTCAATCACCTATTGGTTTCTAATTTTCCAAGAGTGCAAAAGAACATAATCCCTAAGATTTTGATCAAACACTTAACAATTCACCTTAATTACTACATGCCTAAAGCATCAACTAATGAAGACACACATTGAGTTTGGTTTATTTATCAAGAGTTAACCTATAAGCATAAATTATAAGTAGTTTAATTTCTATTCTTTGACCAAGGAAACTTGCAAGTGCAAGTGTGGGTAGTTTGGAAAGAAAAGTGTTATAGGGAAACTGTTCAACAATCAGTTTCCTCTTCAATGCACCTCAAATGAAGTAGTTAGGCTATAGAATTAGATGAAAGGCATAAAAAGCCACATTACTTATTATAACAAAAAAATCAAATCATTTAGACCTCAAAATATGCTCACTATTTTCATATGAAAAAGTACAGTAAAAAAATTTTCACCATTAAATCATACAACAAAACTCACTAAAGCACATGATAAATATGCTAAAGCATGTACTATCTTATGATAGTGCTCAACAAGGGACGTGATAAAAACCTAGAAGCTAGAATGGCATATGATAAAACTTAGAGAACAAAATGATGTTGGAAATATAAGTGGGAAAGTAATGCTAAGAGCAGGGGGGGTGAATAAGATATTACCTACTTTACCCTTTTAATCTGATAAAATTTTATGCATGACATAAACAAAACTTGATCATTGTAAGAAACTAAACATATAAAGAAATATATATGAAATCATTCATGACATCATAATTTTGGTAACCCAGAAACCCTTGAAAGGTAAAACTAGGGTGGGGATGATGCCCACAAATCTTCACTACATCAGTAATAAGTTTTTCCTATTAAGGCTTACAAAATGTGATCAATTCATGATCGACCCTGTGAAAGGTCTGCTCTGTTAAAAGCTAAAAGACTTATACATTCTACCTTGCTAAAGGATTTACAAACTTACAAGTAAGTAAGCACTTGGTAAAGAGATTACATAAAGTCTGTTAAGACTACTGGATTAAGAGATTTACCTTGATGCACTGATCCAAATGTTTTAGTACCAGATCTTTCGATTTGCACTCACATGCAGATTACAAATCTCCTCTTTACTATATGTTGGTGATCTCTTCTATCTAATCTTTCTTGATTCTATCCTTTCACTGCTTAGCTGAGTCACTAGACTCTATCCTGAATACTTGACTATTCTGAATATATCTCTCTAATCATTGTCTCATATTCATCCAATCTCAGTATCTCTTTTCTCTCTGATTCACACACTTCTCTTGGTTTAGATCTTGACCTTATATAATAAAAAAAATGTTTTACCGATTCAAGATCTATGGTTCAGATTTATTTCTATTGTCGCTTAAGCTATACAATTTTCAGATTGGCTCTAGGTATTACATAGGGATCAATGATTATAAGATGGATGCGTAATTACCTCAATAAATAAAATACAAAACACCACTATCACCAAAAATGGTTTACCTCGATCATTGTGACATTCTAAACTTGTATGTCATTCCTGGCTAACTCGACAAAAGCTATCCCTGGCACTCAGCATTAATTGTACTCAGCATCGGTTAATCTTTTCTATCACTCAGTAATCATTGATATATGTAACTTGGCAAAAACTATACTTGGCATATTACAAACACATAGTGACCATGACTTTACTTGGTAGCACTACTGCTCAGTAAGTATACAATACATAAGTCGGCCTTTACAAAATAACTCGGTCGCAGTGATGACCGACCATCATTGCCTATATATATGACTAAGTGTGAAGCACTAATGGTCAAAAAAACTAGAGAGATCTACAATCTCCCCCTTTGACATTAGTGGCAAAATCACTTTGTCATGACATTTGTACTTACAATTATAAAAAATATGTTTGTACTAGCCTAATACTCCCGTTGAGATATATATACATTCAAAATTTTTGTTACCTGTCCCTATTCTTTCCTTGTCTATCTCATGTCATGATGATTCCCCCTTGTTTTTGACATGACAAATCTCTTCATCAGTAGGTAGCTCACAAAATTTCTCTAGAAAAGGTTTATGCAGCACCAGGATCATGTAGAGTGCATTCGTCCAAGCTGTTGAAGCAATCTTTAAAACTTTTGTCTTCACTTCTAGATCGGCAACTAAACTGATGAGGCTCTTATCTATGGAAAAATGTGGATCACTCTGCGTTAATTCCTTAGCTTTTGCTAACTTTCTCTTGATAGCCTATAGATGAGGTGTCAAAATAGTTTGGATAGAGAGTAGGAGATAATGAATCTTTCCATCATTAGCCATCATCTTGGCTAACTTACCTTGGGTTTGCATGATTTTGACATAATGTGATGCAATGGTGTTTGCATCTAAGCTCAGGGACCAACTTGTAGCCTTAATCTCTTGCTTTAGAGTATCAAGCAATCGTTGATTCTCATCAGTGAATAGTTCAACATTACATATTTTAGCCAATAGAGACTATCCATTCACAACTAATCCCTCGGTCTCCTTTACCAAAGTGGATAGCTCAACCTATTCCATTGCTATCTCAGTAGATATCTCCTCTAGCATTTTGGTCTCAAACCTCCGTTTTGACCATTCAAATAACTTATCACTTGCACAACTAACTTCATTATTTTCTTTTTGGACAATGTGTACAAGTTGTTCCAATATGGGAATGAAACTATTTACATCTAATAAGTCATAAACTTCATGAAATATATCTCTTATTTCATGAAGGACCTCTTTTTGCTGATGCTCCCTTTGCAGTTTTGCTTACCTACTTTTCCTTGTCAGCAAATCCTTCAATATCTATAGTTTCTCATAAGAGAGGTTATCGGTATCCCATTTTGGAATAACAATGACTTCATCAATTGTTACCTCATCTTTCTCCTTCTGTACTCTTGGTGGGGTGCTTCCACTCGACATCTATACAAGATCTTTTATCGCCTCTTGCTCCTTTGGCTCTTTCTTTTTAATAAATTTTCCTTTGATATTTTCTTCTCATTTCCCCTTATCCTCGGCATGAGGGCTAACAACTTGTCCATTTAACTTAATTCCTTGTTCTTCTTTGTTGTTTTCTTCCATAGGAGGACTTTGGATTTTTCCTTCTACTTTGTCCTCTTCCTCGGTAGATGTAGATTGAGTTAGTGGTACCGACTTGATGGGTTCCTCGGTGAGGCTTGTACCGACTAACTTTTTAGAAGTAGAAACTTCAGGTAGAGTAGGACTCACATCAACAGATTGTGTGCTAATAATTGTTGGATAATCCATGACCTGTAACAGTACAGTGTTACTACCTGGTAAGGGTGTATCAGTTGCTTTCATATTCTTTAAATTATCCTCAGTAAAAAATGAATTCTTGATGGGGCTCTCCTCGAGTATATCAACAATGTGAATTTCAGATGTGTCCTGAGTTTTCACTTCCTTAGGAGTTCTAGCCTCCATTTTATTTTGTTTGTTTTCAGGTTCAATAACTTTCAAAGTAGTAGCATCCTTTCCTTCATCCTTGTTGGGCAACAATCCAAATAGTATCTTCCAAATTTTGATACTTTCTTGTACAACATCTTCAACCTTTTGTTGAAGAATTAGATAGGCTCTAAGTTTGGGATCAAACTTACCTCTGTATTTCTCAATTATCTATTTGATGTTGGCAGGGGTGAGAGTGGACTCAACTTGTGCTAGTGTACTCTCCCTTATTTCTTTTTTTGTTTGTAGAGCATATTCCCATTTCTGTGTAACCCTGTTGCATAATTCCTTAGGGATTCTATTTTCAATTTGGATTGGTAGCATCTTGAAAGTGCATAACATTTCAAGAATGGCATCTTCTACTTTCTCTTTATCTCCAATGCTCATGTTTTCAAACTTTAATCTTTTCAACTCATCCACTACTAGAGAGCTAGTAATCTTATGACATAATTCATCAATAGTGAGTTGTTGTACACCCTATTGTGTAACCTTTCCCTTTATTCCTTCATCACTTTCGATTTCTTCATCATCGTCTTGTGCTAGACCAATTTTCCTTCTCAGCCTCTTCATAACCTTAGTCAGAACTACCTTGCATTGTGTGGGTTTTCACTCTACAGATGTAGGAGGCATCTTAGGAGTCTCGGTAGCAGTTCTTCTAGTTCTAGGCCTAAGTGATGGTGTCAATGACACTTTAGGTTTCAACACTCTTTTCTTAGCCGAGGACTCGATAATTACTAGTTTCTTCTCTTTCTCTTCTTCTTTTTCACTACCACTAGTTTCACTCTGTTCATCTTCTCCCAATCCTTGGGAGAACTCTAGTGGTGCATCCTTCTCAGATTCTTTGACATAATTTTCTAGATTTTTCACTGATGCAGGAGCATCCTGGGTGTAAGAGCAGTCTTGCATCACCCAAAAACATTTCTTTTATTTTATTTTTTTTTTCAATAAGGGTTATTTTGTGCAGAGCTGCTATTTATGGAAAGTTACTATTTTTGGTAATTTTTGTATGTGCTCAGAATGATCTGATTTTTTTCTTGGAGGTTGATTTTGGTCATATAAGTCTGCCAGTAAAGTTTCATTGCCAGATCAAGTGTATATTGGAAGATATTGAAGATTTTCGGTATTGGCAGCAGGGTACAAAAACTTTGAACTCAGTTTTGAAGGCTTTAGAGGCCCCGGATGAGGTCAAAAATTTGGGTGACGGGCGCTTGCATTGGTCAAGCCTGTAGAGCGCTTCGTGGCGTTTCTGAAATGGGGTTATAATAGCCGAGCGGGTCAACTGGTGATGACTTATGGTCTTCGGAAGTTGGGCCACCTGAAATGGCGGAAAATAATTTTCTTCAAAATTTTTGTTCAGGTTTCAAAGGTTATCTTGAGCCGACTATGATGTAATAAAATGTAAAATAAAATAATTCTAAGTTTGGTCGGCCTTATTGGCTAAAATTCTAGAACCTTCCCAGGCGGTGGAAAAATTACCTGTATAAGGAAGGCTGTATTATTGTCTTAGGCAGTTCAGAATAGTTCTGGGTAGTAGATCTGGGTAATAGTTCGAGGCTTTGTCTTAAAGAATATTGTAAGGGAATGCCCATGTGGCTTTGCATATTGTAATTTTGAAAGTTTGTAATTCCACATTTGTGGAGATAATAAGAAGCCAATTTTCTGTTCTTGCATATTGTTGTTGTTTCTCTATTTCTGTTATGTGTTTGTGGTATTAAGGGGAGCACCCTTCATCAAGTGGTATCAGAGCAGGGGTTCTTGAGTGTGTAAACAGATCACCGACTGTGAGGCAGTTTGCACCAGGACCGTGGTTAGGGTTTCAGCGCGCATCGTGAAAATGCCTCCACGAAGAGAACGTGGCGGAAGACCTGGTGTTGTGACACCTGAGGTTAGAGAGTTGCAAAGACAAGTGCGAGCATTGCAAGAAGAGATTCGTAGAGGAATGAATCTTAATGTCAGAGACGAAAGTGAGGATGAAGCCGAAGAAGAATATCAAGAAGGAGAATTTGAAATTATGAACCAGGAGGAAGAAAGACTTTTTCGGGCGATTTCCAAGATTGGGAAAAGACCTAAGATTGAGGTTCCTACATTTTCTGGAAATCTTAACCCAGAGGAATTGATCGACTGGATCAATTAATGTGAGGAATATTTTGAGTATGAAGATGTTGAAGATCTTGATAGGGTCAAATTTGCGAAGGCCAGATTGAAAGGTCATGCGAAGATCTGGTGGCAAGAAATTCAATTGGAGCGAAATAGAAGAGGGAAAGATAAAATCACAAGATGGGATTGGATGGTGGATAAATTGAAGCAACAGTTCATTCTTGTTGATTATGAGCTTGACCTACTAAAGAAAATGCAAAGTTTGAAGCAAGCAGGAAGATCTGTTCAGGAGTATACAGAGGAGTTCTATCGACTTCTCATCAGAACAGGCCATGCAGAAGCTGATAAGGAGAAAGTTGCCCGATACCTTAATGGGTTAAGGCCAAGCATTCAGGAGGAGCTGAATCTGGTTCGAATGAACAGTATTGAAGAGGCATACCAATTTGCCCTAAAAGTAGAGGAAAAGCTGAACAAGAAGTTCGAGAGCAGACAAAACGGAAGAGGTCGCGGTGGATGATCTGGTGGACGGTCATATGGTGGCCGAAATGAAGATCCGAAAAAGAAGGATGAGGCCAGTAGCAGTCAGAATCAGCGCAGAAATAATTTCAATCGCTTCCAGGATCAGAATAATAGAGATCAGAGAGGAAGAGGAAAAGGACAAGGATCTGGAAGAGGAGGCTTCCGTGGAACATGTTTTCACTATGGAGAAGAAGGTCATAGGGCATTTGAATGTCCTCAGCGCCAAGGCAGAACAGACAGGAGAAATGAAGGCCAGGCTAGAGTTGCACATGTAGATGAAGATGCCAGATCATCAAATTCTGAAGATGCTGAAAGAGGAGAAATGTTGATTAACAGAAGAGTCTTGTTGAGTGGTGAGAATGAACCTGAGCAAAGGAGGAGCCTGTTTCGCACCAGGTGCAAGTGTGAAGGTAAATGTTGTGATGTGATTATTGACAGTGGAAGCACTGACAATTTGGTGTCAGAAGAGATGGTGACAAAGTTGAAGCTCAAGAGATAGAAACACCCACATCCATATCGGATTGCCTGGGTACAGGATGACCACAGGGTCATGGTCAATGAACAATGCCTGGTGAAGTTCAAGATTGGCGGATACCAAGATGAGGTATTATGTGATATCATATCTATGGATGCATGTCATATGTTGTTGGGTAGACCATGGCAGTTTGACAGATGTGCTGTACACGATGGCCGTGCGAATACCTATTCCCTGACAAAGGATGGAGTGTGGCATAAGCTAAAGCCATTGAAGGAGACCGAAGAAAAAGTATGTGGTAATGCAAGGATAACTTTTGTTGATGGAAGAAATTTCCTAGATGGTATGAGGCATGAGCATGTATGTTTTACTTTAATTCCAAAAGCTGGTAAAGAGGAAGTAGAAGATGTTCCTGTAGAAGTTGTAGATTTGTTGAATGAGTTTCAGGATATTGTATCCGATAACGTTCCTGATGGATTACCACCAGTCAGAAAGATCAGTCATCAGATGGACTTGATCCCAGGAGTGATTTTGCTGAATAAGGCAGCACACAGAATGACACCTGTAGAAAGTGAGGAGTTGAACAGACAAGTACATGAACTGTTATAGAAAGGATTGATCCGTGAGAGTCTGAGTCCCTGTGCTGTACCAGCGGTATTAGCACCAAAGAAGAATGGAGAATGGAGGATGTGTACGGATTCTAGGGCAATAAACAAGATCACAATCAAGTACAGGTTTCCATTGCCACGAATGGATGATATTATGGACTGTTTGAGTGGAGCTATGTATTTCTCAAAGATAGATCTGAAGAGTGGATATCATCAGATTCGGATCAGAGAAGGAGATCAATGGAAGACTGCCTTCAAGACAAAGGAAGGACTGTATGAGTGCTTAGTCATGCCTTTTGGGCTAACCAATGCACCGAGCACTTTCATGCGGCTCATGAACGAGGTTCTGAAAGAATTTCTAGGTAAGTTTGTCATTGTTTACCTAGATGATATTTTGATCTTTAGTAAGACATTGGATGAGCATATGATGCATATTCGTATGGTATTTGAGAAGTTGAGAGAAGAAAAATTGCTGATTAATTTGAAGAAGTGCAGTTTTGTGAAGAAGGAGTTGGTGTATTTGGGGTTTGTAGTTTCAGGGGAAGGTCTAAAAATGGACCCAGAGAAGGTACAGGCTATCCTTGAATGGCCTACACCAAGGAGTGATACTGAGGTAAGATCTTTTCATGGTCTAGCTAGCTTTTACAGAAAGGTTATCAGAAATTTTAGCAGTATTTGTGGACCCTTGACTGAAACAATGAGAGGGGATAGAAAAGAGTTTAAGTGGACTAATGGGGCAGAAAAGAGTTTTCAATTATTGAAATGAAAAGTTACAGAACAACCTGTTTTAGCACTTCCAAATTTTAATAAGGTGTTTCAAGTAGATTGTGATGCTAGTGGTACTGCAATAGGAGCTGTTATGAGCCAAGAAGGTAAACCTGTTGCTTATTTCAGCGAGAAGTTAAATGACGCCAAGAGGAAATATTCTGTTTATGATCAGGAATTTTATGCTATAGTTAGGCATTAAAGAAGTGGAGACATTATCTGCTTCCTAAGGAGTTTGTTTTGTATACTGATCATCAAGCTTTGCAATATTTGAATAGTCAAGGAAAATTGAATCAAAGACATTTGAAATGGGTTGAGTTTTTGCAGAGTTATACATTTGTTTTGAAACACAGGAGTGGAAAGTCTAATAGGGTTGCAGATGCTCTTAGTAGACGGCAACTATTGCTGACAGAAATGCAGATTGAAGTGGTTGGGTTCAAGGAACTCAAGAATTTGTATCCAGAGGATCCTGATTTTGGTGAAGCTTGGAAAGCTTGTACAGAACCTGTTACTCTAGACAGGATGAAATGGTTGGATTTCATCATCCAGGATGATATGCTATTCAGAGGGAGTCAGTTGTGCATTCCACGAAGTTCTATGAGGGAGAATCTCATCAAGGAGAAGCATAGCGGAGGATTGGCTAGACATTTTGGTCATGACAAAACCCTTTCTTTGGTTAGTGAGAATTACTATTGGCCACAGTTGCAGCAAGATGTGAAGAAGTTTGTACAGTGTTGCAGAGTATGTCAGATGGCGAAAGGAGTGAAGCAGAATACAGGGTTGTATCAGCCATTACCTGTACCAGAGAAGCCTTGGGAGGATATCAGCATGGACTTTGTTTTGGGTTTACCGAGGACTCAGGGGGGACATGATTCAATTTTTGTGGTGGTTAACAGATTTTCAAAGATGGCACATTTCATTCCCTGCAAGAAGACTAATGATGCTGTTCATGTAGCAGAATTATTTTTCAGAGAAGTAGTGAGACTTCATGGTTTACCAAAGACCATAGTTTCAGATCGGGACACTAAGTTTGTTGGATATTTCTGGCATACGTTGTGGAAGAAGTTGAAGATAGATTTGAAGTTCAGTTCATCACATCATCCACAGACTGATGGACAGACAGAGGTGGTGAATAGGAGTTTGGGAAATTTGCTGAGATGTTTGGTTGGAGATAAGCCAACAGGATGGGATTTGATTTTACCACAGGCAGAATTTGCATACAATAATTTTGTCAACAGGAGCACTGGTAAATCCCCATTCCAGATTGTATATGGAAGTAGTCCAAGAAATGCATCTGAATTGAGGAAGATAGATAAAGGAGAAATAAGTAGTACTGAAGCTGAGGATTTTGTAGAACACTTGAAGAACATCCATGAAGAGGTGAGGAAGCATATTACCAAGATGAATGCACAGTATAAGGCTAAGGTAGATGAGAAAAGGAGGTATAAGGAATTTCAGGTTGGTGATGAAGTCATGGTTCATTTGCGGAAGGAGTGGTTTCCAGTTGGTACATATAACAAGCTGAAAATGAAGAAGTTTGGGCCATGTAGGATATTGAAGAAACATGATTCAGGAAACGCATATGAGGTAGAATTGCCTACTGAGCTAAATATTTCACCAGTGTTTAACATTTCAGATCTGACAGAGTATCATGAAGGAGGTGTTGAAGATGAGATCACATCAGCACAGTGGACTATTCCAGCAACTAGTTCAGACACTAAGGAGATCGAAGATATACTGGACAGTCGTGTTGGCAGAAGCACAAGGAACAGGACATATGAAAAATATCTGGTCAAGTGGAAAGGATGACCTATTGAAGATTCATCATGGCTGACAAAGGAGGAGGTTAGCCATCTTGGTTTTCCTCTGCACACCTGAGTCGTGACAGGGTCACTTCTCAAATTACCCCAAGTGTCTGATGCAGGAGCATCCTGGGTGTAAGAGCAATCTTGCATCACCCAAAAACATTTCTTTTATTTTTTTTTTATTTTTTTATTTTCAATAAGGGCTATTTTGTGCAGAGCTGCTATTTATGGAAAGTTACTATTTTTGGTAATTTTTGTATGTGCTCAGAATGATCTGATTTCTTTCTTGGAGGTTGATTTTGGTCATATAAGTCTGCCAGTAAAGTTTCATTGCCAGATCAAGTGTATATTGGAAGATATTGAAGATTTTCGGTATTGGCAGCAAGGTACAGAAACTTTGAACTCAGTTTTGAAGGCTTTAGAGGCCCCGGATGAGGTCAAAAATTTGGGTGATGGGCACTTGTGTTGGTCAAGCTTGTAGAGCGCTTCGTGGCATTTCTGAAATGGGGTTATAATAGCCGAGTGGGTCAACTGGTGATGACTTATGGTCTTCGGAAGTTGGGCCACCTGAAATGGCGAAAAATAATTTTCTTCAAAATTTTTGTTCGGGTTTCAAAGGTTATCCTGAGCCAACTATGATGTAATAAAATGTAAAATAAAATAATTCTAAGTTTGGTCGGCCTTATTGGCTAAAATTTTGGAGCCTTCCCAGGCGGTGGAAAAATTGCCTATATAAGGAAGGCTGTATTATTGTCTTAGGCAGTTCAGAATAGTTCTGGGTAGTAGATCTGGGTAATAGTTCGAGGATTTGTCCTAAAGAATATTGTAAGGGAATGCCCATGTGGCTTTGCATATTGTAATTCTGAAAGTTTGTAATTCCACATTTGTGGAGATAATAAGAAGCCAATTTTCTGTTCTTGCATATTGTTGTTGTTTCTCTATTTCTGTTATGTGTTTGTGGTATTAAGGGGAGCACCCTTCATCATTCACTATCTTCTTTCTTTTCCTCTTTGTGGTGGCAACCAATAATCCCAAAGAGATCTTGGATTTGGCTTCATCAAATGTTCCAAAATAAGGTGCTTTACTATCAATTTCTTCAGCTAAGAGGGTTGTGATTGCAACAGTAGCTTCATCTATGTTAAGTTCATAGGGTAATGGCATTAACCATGAAACCCTAGGTAGGACTGCTTGTGCATAAGTAAAATCTGTGTCTACCAAAAAACATAAATCCTTGCTGTATTTTTCAATCAAAGACACAGGGACTGTAGTCCTATTTCTCATCTTCATTTTAAACTCAATGAAATAGTTATCCATTATTCCTTCAAAATCATCATTGATCTGATTGATAAACTCATTTATTTGAACAGTTATGGGTTTCTTCTTGTCCCATGTAACATCTCCATGTGTAGGAAAAATCTTCTTGACATAAAAGAATAGATAGATTAGTAAGGAACCGAACTTACACATAGAATTCTTCACCATCTGGATGGAGTTCAAGTTCATGGCAAGTTGAGTTTGCTGGAGCTTGACAAGGTCATATGTGTGTCCTTTCTTGATTATCTTCCATGCCTGGTCCACTTCCATATAGGGTATGTTGTCCAATCGATTAGACTAATAGAACTTGTGCAAGATGACTCTAACAGAAAAGTCAATGTCCAGATCAACTGTGGTGGAAATTTTCATTCCTTGTTTGTTCCAAACCGCCTCGGTGTTAGCTTGAATATCTTCCTTTCCTGCACATTTCATTGTTCTTTTTCCTTCAATTGTAGGGTAACCAGTGACATTATGTATCATTTTCTTTGTGATCTTCACTGGTCCATCTTCCAACCATAAATGCATGTTATGTACTTGACTCAAAATGATCTTTATCCATTCTACTTTAAAATTTTGCAAGAAATTTAGGGCATGCACTAACCCTTGATCGGTAACAACCTTATGTTCAAGCTTCAGCACTCCATTGACACATAGTTTATCATAAGCTTCCCTGATCTCATAATCACTGATTTCTCCAATTTTACACATATAGCAAGACCTAATGTTGTTCATTAATAACACATTCTCTAGAATGGAAGATAGGGGTCTGTTTAAATCTTCTCTAATAGCACTTTTGGATATTGCCTTGAATACCTTCGGCTTGCAAACTTCATTCCTTACCAATTGCACATTAAAAACTTCCAGCCCTTGTTTCTTGATTGGTGTAGATGAATATGATGCCATTTTAAATAGTAATTTCTGAAGAGAAAAAAAATATTTACTCGGTAGAGTACCTTTTTCATCAATAACCCTGTAGATAAATTTTGCTAATGACACACTGAGAAAATTTGGAATCGCCTTTCTTAAACTAGTTTTACAAACTCTGAATCACTCTTTGAAATCTCAAATAGCTTGGTGAAATAAAATTAATGACAACTTTCCACTTTATAGAATCTAAAAAATAGAATTAGGGCCTCATAAATGCTCCGTACAGGTTTTGGTGGTTTCCAGTTGTCTCAAAAAACTCACAAGCTCGATCGATATAACCATTGTGATACAACTCGATGTACATAGCATTTCGGCCATAGTAGGTGCTCAGCATACATTGGTAGCTCGGTCAAGACACTGATGCTCGACATCAAAAATGAAATTCTTTGTTTTTCTCAGATATGTCCTAATGCATCTTTATCTATGTAGATATGGACTTTTGCTCAATTCTATGTTAGGAATTGATGAAAAATAAGACTTTGCAAGACTTAGTTCCAAACATACCTTCCAAACCTAAGTAGAAGAGGTATGATCACCTGATCCACTGGATTGGGTGACCATAGATGTGCTAGCTTCACTTGAGTTTTCTTCTCCTTTCTTCCTCCATGTCTTTTCCATCTGATTCTTCAGTTTCTCATGGATATCTTCATTTTTATCATTATCATTGCTCGGCATGGGTGATCTACAGTAAGTGACTGACCTTATTAAATTTGTAACAAACCATGCTTCCATTCATCTAGCTTTTAGATTTGCCTCTAAAATGAGTCTTCATGCAATTTGCTCCGATGTGTCCATATTTACCATAATAATGGCAATTGTACCAAGTGTTTTAATCCCAATTGTAAGGGTTATGCTTTATGATTGGCTTGGTTTGTTCATTTGATGACCACTTGGGTCTAGATCTGCATTCAAATGCTTTGTGCCCATATTTCTGACAATTGAAACAACTTCCTTGAAACTTGGGTGAGGTGGATGAATTGCTAGCTTTAGATCTACATTCATGTGCTTGATGTCCATGCTTCTTGTAGTTAATACAATGTCCATTAAACTTAGGTTTAGAGTCAGACTTACCATGTTTGCTTCTACATATGTTGGTTGTATGTCCTGGCTTTCCATAGTGATGACATGTGGGCTTGGTGTTCTTTGGTTTAGCAATATTATGTTCTCCTTTCCTTGATGATTCTCCTTCTTCAGTAGATGAATGTTCATTCAGTCCAAGTCTAGATCTATCACCATATCTTCTAGGTGATCTTAAGAGCTTTTCAAAATATTTTGTAGCTTCATTGGGTTTGTTCATCCTTTTATTGATTTCCTTTCCAGTTCTCAAATCATGTTTCAACTGATCATTTTCAGACCTTAGTTGATTGATTTCCATATCTTTCCTACCCAATTCCTGATTAACCATCAGTAGTTGATTTACCATATCTAGTTGATTTACCATATCTAGTTGATTATTATTCAACCTTTTCATGTCACTTGTTCTTTCATCTAGCCTGATTGTAATTTGTCTTTTGTCTTCTTCAGCCATTGCCTTATCATCTTCAACTTTCTTTTTCTGTTCCACTAATTCACAAAGTCTGACAGATTGAATTTCCTATTCTCTCCTTCAAAGTCTGATGTCATCATTTAGTATGGTATTTTTCACGAGTAGTTCTTTTAAATCTTTATCACTCTCAACAGAGTTACCATTGTAAAATAGTCCAAATATGTCTTCTTCTTTGTACTGTGCCTCATTTTTTTGAATTGCAATCTCTCTTTTCTTGCTCAAGGATTTCTTCAATTCTCCTCTGGCTACTTCCAGTTGCTATAATACTAGTTTTACTTCAATCTTTTGATTCTTTATGATCTTCTCTAGTTTATAAGCTTCCATTTTAAGATCTTTTCCTCAAGTGGTTAGACTTCCTTAAGAGAAACCTTGCTGCTCTGATACCAATTGTTGGAAATATAAGTGGGAAAGTAATACTGGGAGGGGGGGTGAATCAGATATTACCTGCTTTACCCTTTTAATTTGATAAAACTTTACGCATGACATAAACAAAATTTGATCATTGTAAGCAACTAAACATATAAAGTAGTATATATTAAATCTCTCATGACACTAGAATTTTTGTAACCCAGAAACCCTTGAAAGGTAAAACTAGGGTCGGGATGACACCCACAAATGTTCACTACTATAGTAATAAGTTTTTCCTTTTAAGGCTTACAAAATGTGATCAATTCAGGATCTACCCTGTGAAAGGTCTTCTCTGTTAAAAGCTAAAAGACTTATACAGTCTACCTTGTTAAAGGATTTACAAACTTACAACAAAGTAAGCACTCAGTAAAGAGCTTACATAAAGTCTGTTAGGACTACTCGATTAAGAGATTTACCCTGATACACTAGTCAAAATGTCTTAGTACCTGATCTTTTGGTTTGCACTCACATGCAGATTACAAATCTCCTCTTTACTGTATGTTGGCGATCTCTTCTATTTGATCTTTCTTGATTCTATCCTTTCACTGCTTAGCTCGGTCACTGTACTCTATCCTAAATACTTGACTATTCTGAATATATCTCTCTAATCATTCTCTCATATTCATTCGATCTCAGTATCCCTTTTCTATCTGATTGACACACCTCTCTTGGTTTAGATATTGACCTTATATAATAACAAAAATGTTTTACCAACTCAAGATCTATGGTTCAGATTTATTTCTATTGCCGCTTAAGCTATCTAATTTTATGATTGGCTCTAGGTACTATATAGCGATCAATGATTATAAGATGGATGCGTAATTACCTTCGTAATCACCTCAATAAAAAAAATACAAAACACCACTATCACCAAAAATGGTTTACCTTGATCACTGTGCCATTCCAAACTTGTATGTCATTCTTGGCTAACTCGGCAAAAGCTATTCCTGGCACTTGGCATTAACTGTACTCTGCATCGGTTAATCTTCTCTGTCACTTGGTAATCATTGATATATGTAACTCGGCAAAACCTATACTCAGCATATTACAAACACATAGTGACCATGACTTTACTCAACAGTACTATTGCTCAATAAGTATAGAATACATAACTCAGCCTTTACAAAATGACTCGGTTGCAGTTATGACTGACCATCATTTCCTAGATATATGACTAAGTGTGAAGCACTAATGGTCAACAAAACTATAGAGATCTACAAATGATACGTGTTAGCTATGTAACATATTATCATATGAGAATATTCACATGTACAAATGATAAACCATATAAAAATAGAATATTGAAATGGAGATAATCTTTGGTCATACAAGATTCTATGAAGCTTCATATTTTTATATAAATTAAATGCAAAATGAGGCTAAAAACTGGTTTGAGCCCCACAGTGGGTGCAAAAAATGTGCATGTTAAATGTGGTTCTAAATTATAAAAACTACACTTCAACATATCATTACTCTAATGGGTTAGAAAATGTGGTAATTTTCTTTTAAATGCACAACTAAATCCCCAACAGAACTAACTTATTACTTCCTATATGAAGCAAGTGTGATCTATGAATAATGCTCTCAATTATAGCATAGTTGATCAATGACTAGACATCTCCATAATGGAATATTCAAAGCATGATGCAATGATTGCATTCTTTTCTCTCAAATATTGATTGATAATAAAATGACTAAGCTAGGAATTGAAATTATTTAAGTTAAAGATGAGATTGACAATGCAAGATTAAAATAAGAAAAATGAATGTGGTTGAAAGAAAACTAAGATTAATCTAAGCTAAGAGAAAATACATATTAAAAATAGAATGATATTAGAAAATGATCTAGATTAAGTAACTAAAATGACACTTTTTCTTTGCAATAAAATCCTAGATGCCTTGAGCTAAGGATGAGCTTCCTTTTATAGGAATTTCATCAACATCGACAATCAATATTTGATTGTGAAGAGAGGATGAGATTCTTCATCTTTCAATTTGTGTAAGTTTGATCTATGTGTGAACCCATTGATAGGTCAAATTTGTGTTTGTTTGGTTGGGGATTAGATAAAATAGTAATTTCCCTCTTTCAATTCCTTTTAATTATAATTTTATGTGCACACACATTTTTTGAGTCAGTTCACATAATTAAAAGGTTGTTTAGGAGTTTTAGTTAAATGGTTTTGATTTATCAATGTGGTAGTTACTTAATATTAGGATTTGTGTTTGTTTTCTTGGAGACAAGACAAAATACTAATTTCCCTCTTTTAATTCCTTTTAATTATCATTTTATGTGTACAAACAAGTGTTGAATTTGTTCACTTAATTAGATCCGATAACTCATTGATTGATAAAATTTGTGTTTTTTTTGTTGGGGATGAGACAAAATAGGAATTTACCTCTTTTAATTCATTTCAATTATTCTTTTATGTGTACACACATGTTTTGAATGGGTTTACTTAATTAAAAGGTTGTTTAGGGCTTTTAATTAAATGACTTTGATTAATCAATGTGATAACCTTGATATTGGGATTTTGGACTTTTCATTGATGATTAATTTAGGAGAATGATTTAATTATTCAAGTGAATTTGATGAAATAATGACATAATTACACCTAGTATTTTAATGCCTTTAATTGAGGATTTTTAGACCGATTAATCAAAATTAGGGCTTCTTTGTTTACGAGACAAATTTTAGGCGATTACAACTATGATGAGATGTTGAATAAGCCATGAGTATACCTTATTGTGTTTGTAATTTTATAATATAAATTGAAAGAATCAAGATACTATGTCTAATCTTTATAGTTCATCTTAAAGTAGCTAATTCCAATTTTATGAACTACATTGTAGCCTAGAAGGTTTCCTAGTACTTGTTGGATACCAAACATTTCAGCTAGCGATTAGGTAAGCATATAAAATTTATAGCTCTACAAGTGGATTCAAAATAATTTTAATTGATTTTTTAAAGAACATAAAAATAGGAGTTAAGGATATTCAACAATACAATTATTTTGCATGATAGAAGTAGACAACAAAAAATTTACTACTACTTAATTATGGATTCACTATGAAATTCATATTGTTAATTGGATACACACCCTATGTATATAAAATAAAGTCACGATGAGAACTTTTTTTCTTTTATTTTTGGTTTTGTATTATGTCTTTTTTATTATTTTCTTTTTGACTCATTGAGTATGTGATTTGGAATAATTTTGTCTTGTTAGAGTGTCCATAATTTTCCTAAAAAAATACTAGTATGTGATACCAAAAAATGTCATCTTTTCTTTTTAGTTTTTGTATAGTGTTTTATTTTTATTTTGCATGCTTTCTAATTGATATTTCACCAATGGCATCAATAAAATCCCATCAGCATTATTTTTATTTATTCAACCATAATACTAGCATAGCCCTTTGAATTTTACATTTATGTAACTTCACATTCATATGTGCACAACTTTAAAATATTTTTACAATGTCATGTTTTTGTACATTTCCTATAAAGGCAATTTATAAAGAATAATAAGTATATTTTTTATTTTTCTCTCAGACAGACATGGGGGTATAGTAACGATATAGTTTTCCTATATTAGGGTCTCCTTATATGTCCCAAATAACTATTATAATTGTGGTTTTATGAAGGCTTTCCAAATTTTCAGATTTTCATTTTTATTTTTATTTGAGTGATATATTTTTTTCCCTATTTAAGGTGTCTTTGAATTTTCTCTTCTTTCCTTCACCAATTTAAACTAGTTTCACATTTTATATGCATGTTCTTTGTGCATTCAAAGTTTTATCTTAAATATTATCAATGTCTACAAATAGGTATTAATACGCTTCTGCTATGAATTTCCTCTTTTAGTTTGTGTGTCCTTCAATAGAGTTCCTCTTTTAGTTTTTGTAACCTCTAATGGAGCTCATGAGGTTCTAGTTTTGGTCATTATTTTTTTTTTTATACACCTAAATATATCCATTTTATCTAATTTAGCAATTATTCAATATGATATTTATTTATCGTAAATTAAAGTAAAAACTAATAAATTTTCACTCAAGGTGACTCACATCAAAGTGCTTCTTTTCCATTAGCACAATTTTCCTCATGATGCTCTATTATTTGTTCCATCCCTCTTATTCACAAAGTTTCTCCTCTTTTCATGAAATCTATTGTTACTAAAATATCTCAGCTCAAGCCAACCTATAATTTCACCCATAAATCTAACTTGGTTGTGAGAAGAGATTGTGAGAAAAGGGATCTCAACCTCTTTGACACTTTTAAGAGGAACATATAGGCATAAATTGGAGTTCTTACTAACTAGTTTGATTCTAACAAATTCCCTCAAATAGCTCTTATTATTTCACCTACTTGTGCAACTAAATAAGTTATAAAAAAATTGTATTGATAGAGTCTAAGTCTTCTATATATACATTAGATCCAACTCATGTTGGGTAAACTTGATTAACAAGATCCTTTTCATAAACACACTATTATTATTATTCTTAATAACCAAATTTATTCATTTTTTCATATGTTATAAGAAAGATACAATTGATCATGTCCTAAATATATATTTTAATATTATATATTTGATAATTCAAATTTGACACCATTTGAATATTAATGACAACAAATGAATAAAAACAAAATAAAATCAACATATTAAAGTCAATAATTTTTTTACTAAAGTCATTAAATAATATCATTCAAAAAACTGAAATAAATAAAAGAAACACGATACTTGTGTTAAAATCTTATTTTTATCATAAGAATTTTATTTTTAACTATATTATTATTAAGAATTTAGCCTTATATTATGTGATAATAATTATTAAAATCGTTTTGTACATTGTCATTTATTGTATTCCTATATCCTATAAACTACTTTAATACGTACGTTATAGCAAACTTTCCATTTCTTTTCCTTATTCGATTCTCAACACAAAATTGTCTACCCCGAAACTTTATACATGTTGGCCGGCAGCGCTATATTCATTCTGGAAAAAAATTCGCCTACCCATTTCTCCAAAGTTTTTTTCCTTTATATTATTCCTGTATTGAAATCCTCATATTCGAACAACGCGTGCAAATCATTTTTTCCTGAATTATTGAAACCACGTGCCTATAAGTAAACGATGGATGAAAATGGTGATGCTTATGTGTTTTGCAAGGAATTTCTGCATAAAGATAATCTGGATAAGTATTCGTTATATTTGGGAAAGATTTCACATCACGTTTTAATTGTGGCAAAATGATATCGACTGCTATCAAACATCATTTATTCCCTGAGAGCAACATAAGTTGTCCTATTAACCAGTGCCTTTATCTTTGAATAAATTCCTTTCTACTAGTCCTTGTGCTTCAGAAGAAACTATTAAATAAGCAGTTGTAATGGCAGTAATCTTCATTCCTCTTCTCTCACTCTCTCGTTTGATATATTGAATTTATAATGCATCGACGGTACGAGAAATTCATGGGGTCGTCTTACATTAGTAGGCAGAGCCTGTTACTGAGCCAAGAATGACTTGTCCGTAACATCCTTTTCAAGAGAAACTGTTATGCGCAAGTCATTCTTGGCACCGTACAAGCTTTTGCTTGTGATGCCAGACACTACATGATTATCATCGAGTACAAACGATTTTCTTAGCATTTGCCCAGGACTTGATTCAACGTATGTACACTTTTTTTCTCTCCTATCGCAAGCATGTGCAATATTTACTTATAGTTATACCTCCTTTCTATTAATACGAATGTCATTACTGAGTGAATTAAAGTATAAAATTAAGCACCAGTCTTTTAGCAGTGTCCTCTGGCATGATGTAGACGTACATTATATTATATATTCAATATCATGAACTTTTTTCAGTGTTTTTAGCTATTTATAAGAGTTTAAGAAAGGATTTTTGGGAATGCTGTATTACTATCAGTTTGGATAGTGGTCTTCCACTTTAGTAAGGTCAAATGGTAATGGTATCTTTCATAAGGTTTTTTTTATAGAAGTATGTTCAATGTTTTCTAAATTTTTGTACTGATATTATCCATCCTCCTCTTCTAGCGAACTCCGAACCCAAATCATGTTTTTTTTTCAATATCAACTAGACACATAATTAAAAATATTATAAGGATATATCATAAATATGTTTGGTGGCATAAGAATTAACAAAAAAAAATATTAATTTAGTATAACTAAATAATTCATAAATAAATTGTTACTGAGATATGTTTAGTATATTTTAATGATATATTTTGCACTATCTAATATGAGAACAATGTTCGTACATAGTGCACCTAATAATAAATTTTTTTAATATTTATTTGACACTAAAATACAATATTTGGAATGTTTATTAAATAATCTATTTGTCGAATGAGTTATTTCATACATTATAGAACTTATAAGTTTTACTAAAGAACTTAAAAAATGATTTCATCTAATAATTTGAAATTAAATTTCATCTGTCTATAATCTCTTTTTCAAGATTTAAGATTCCTTATTAATTTTAAAATTTTAATAGTAATTAATGAGCAGTCATGCTTAAAAATTTGTATGTGAGGTTAAGAATCATTACAATTAATGTATTAGATTATAGTAATACATTTAAGAAAGTATAATACATGAAGAAAGTGAGAAAAATTGAAATGGCTATATACATGTTTATATGGAGCATAAATAAATAGTTATTTATTTATTTTTATCTAATTTAATAAACCTAAAAATATAACCATTAATATTTATCACATTTTTAATACAACATAGTTATTTTCATAATGTGATATTATCTTAAATATATTATAGTTGAAATTTTGAGAAAGTTTATAGCTATCTTGATAGTTATTTCTATTCCTTCACAATTTACAATAAGAAAACTTTACACACATTTTCTTATTATATTACAATACCATCATTATAAATTCAAATAGCTAGTTATTCTATCATGTACAACTATTCATATTGTCATAATTAAACATGTTTTATAACATTGTCAAAAGATCCAATATCTTCTGTGTACTTAAAAGTGTTCCTCAACTAAAACGAAATACAAAATATTAGGAATCCTAGGTGGATGGTAATTAATGTAGGAAACTAAATTCCATGCGTTATTGTCTCTATAATTGCAATAAAATTGTAAACTAGTGGTGTGATAATTGTCTACTTGGGTAAACTATAATAATGTTGTGATTTTAAATGTCTGAATATCTCATGGGAGATATTATTTTGTAGGTCAAAATCATCCATGGAATGATTTAATTAGTTATGAGAGAATTCCCTTCTAATGCAAAGATTTTTTTGCTACAAAACATTTAGCTTCCAATTGTACATATGGCTCTCAAAACTCTTCTTCTTATTTGTTGAAAAATTCTCTTATTAAACATCTTGTAGTATTATGAGGCGATACATATGATTTAGTGTCGTATGAGCCCTTCTTGCTTAATCTAGCTCACTCTTTATCTCACATTTACACTTTGGTTAACATTTATATTCAAAATTCCTCTCATAGTTCTCTAGTTATTCTTTAGTAGACTAAATCCAATTTTGACAATAAAATGGTATTTATTACAATTTAGGATTCTTCTACAATTTCTCAAATTATTTCTTTCCTTGCTAAATCTACTTCAAATAAACTAATTTTTTCTTCTAAGGTGTGTATTAGTCTTAAGGATTCTTCTTTTGATTAGTATCATAAATTGATTGTTTCTATATTTTTATTTTCACTATATTTCTATTTCCCCACCTTCTTATGTCATCTTTTCATTCATGTTGTTAGTGGGGTTTCATTTTCTCCTTTACTTGGATTTGATAGCACTTCAAATTGACCTTTGAAAACATTTATTTCCCTTAATAAAAAAGTTAGTCATATATAGTTAATCTTGCTCTCTCTCATGTTTTTAAACCTAGGGGTTTTAGGATTTTTTACACCTATTAATCCTTTTTGTGTTAAACCCTTAATTTGTTTTAATTTTATGTTACTTTTTGGTTTAAAAATAGTTGAGGGTCATTGAAATGTTAAAAGGGGCCATGTTTGTCCTTAGGTTTTAATTTTTATATTTCATCAGCCTTTTAATATTCCCCTAAGCCTTATTTCCTAGCTCTAATTTTCCCTGAGGTTGGAGGTCCATTTATAAGTAACTTAGGGGTATTGCCTTCATCCTAAGTCAAGTCCTCTTTTTTTTTTTTTTATCAATTAAGTACTTTTTTAAAAGCTTTTAGGGTTTCCTAAAATGTTGTGAAGCCATTTATCTAATATTTTATTCATTGTGGCATCACAGGATCATGTTGTCTATTGCATATCAATTAGACACAAGAACCATGAGAGGGATTTTAATATATTAGGTCAAATTCCTTTTGTTAATTGTCAACCTACTCAAAGTGCATCATTTTGAATGTGAAGAAATTAAACACATATGTTTTAAAGAAGATAAAAAGTTGCTCGAAGGTTATTGATCGAGTTCAAGGGATTACTACAGTGACCTAGTATGCTAAGATCAGATCTTAAGGTCGTCATGAGTTGTAAAGATGATGTACTACAAATGCCTCATTGGTTACAATATTGACCTATTTTCCAAATAGGAGGTTAATGTTAGACTGACTAATTAGATGTATTCAATGAGCCAGCATGAAGGAAGATAAATTCATAGAATTCAAATTTGTTTTGATCCTAATTAGAACTATGTTTGCGCTTCAGTGAACATTAATGGTAGTTGGGACATTAGTTTCTCATTCGAGATTGAATAAAAGATTATTTTTAAGCTATTTTAATTTACCAAAACATTTAGGCAAGAGATTAATTTGAGTCTAGAGCTAAAAAAACTCAAAGAAATTTGTTATAGTGTAAACTTAGTGTTTCCAATGCAAAAAAATTGTAAGTGTACTTCTTAGCTTTTGCTGGTTGTTTTAAAGTTGTATAATTTGGAGTTTCTTTCAAATCATGGGGAAAGGATTGTAGCTCATTCTACAAATAGGATTTTGATAAAATAGAGTATAAATTTTGTTGCAACTAATCTTGTAACTATAAATATTTCAAGGACTCTAGTTTTCCACTTTTGTTTAAAATTTGTAATTGAAAGTCCTTGTCTATTGAGATTATGTGTTGAATAGAGGAATATTTAGTCTCCTTTCTCCAATGCCTAGTAGTATGAATTGTGGATAATAGTAGTACCAAATGTTTTCATTTATTTCGACTTACTTAGAGAAGTAGTAGATAGATATGACCCAGCTCTGAGGATCACGGTGGTGAATTAAGGAGATGTCCTATTTTCAATCATAAGGGAGGAGATTGAATAATTTGTTAGTTTATATGATCCAGCATCCTTCCTGGAGCCTATAAATTTGTAGGAGATAAAACAAGAATAAATAAGGATGAATTTTTTTATCAGAGGAAATATTCTTCCTACCCATCTGGAAAAAAAATGACAAATATTTTCAATATAAGAAAAAAGGACAAATACAATACTATATTGGCACAAGTTTAGTATATGCCTTCCTAATTAATGCCTTCACTCCATACCTCAAGGCTACATTTTTATCACTATGTCAATTCCTAGGGTTTCACCCAAGTACAATCATGAAAATGACATAGATGCATATGGAAATTCATATTTAGCATCAAAACTTTACAATAGTGTATGGATACACCCCATACCTCATAGATAGGATATATGAGGGGTTGAAATAAATTAATAAGGTTAAGGTTGAAACCCCATTCTTCTGGTATTCTTTGCTAATATATATGTTCTTATACAGAAATACATATTTATTTAAAGATTCTATGTATATGAGAAGAAAAGTTTAAGTGAATAAGATGTCAGTATAAATTTGGTGCATCGATATGTCATAGGACATACAAGATAGAAGTTTTGTAAGATTTGACAATTACTTTTCATCAAGGTTGAGATAGAGGTTGAAAATTAATCAACCTAGAATTCCATTGCAATTGCATAATTCTATGAAGCCAAATGAAACAACATTATATCTAAAGAAGAACACAATTAGGGATATTTAATTCCATACCTTGTTAGCATGATCTTGATGGTATATGGTTTCCAGGAGAGCCCCATGTCTTACCGTATAATGTGCCACTTAGTTTGGGAATCATAGAGGTGATGTGGTGAATTTCCCACATCCAAGAAAATGAGTTAATAGAAAAGGGAAAGAGAACACTCTACCATGATTATACAATTTTCCCTTACTTTGTGATTAAAAATGGGGGTTGGATCCATTTGGATAAGTTTTTTATTCCTTATAATTTGGTGGTTAGCACAAAAAGCCATAGTGATCAAAAAGGTGTTTACAATACATTCAAAACCAGAATCAAAGGATCCTTGCTATCACATGAATTCAATTTTCTTGAGGACATAATTATAAATTATTTTTATTTAGATATAGAGGATGATTAGAAGGAGAGGTGTATAACATGTAGAAAGATTCTAAACATTGTCTAAAGAATGGATCAAAATTATGATCTTTTGAAAGAATTCAGTCCATTCTTTTTTAAGGTAAATTTTTTTATGCATAATTTTTAAGAAATAATGATTTCCTTGAACGAAAAAAGGTTTAAGTTGGAATTTATCCATGGAAAGAATATAGGGGAAATATCTCTATAGGTAGAAACTCTATCACCTCAAATGAGAATGAGGCCTTCAATATCAGACCTTCTACTACCATAGAGAACATATGGGTTAATTGAGGAAAGACCCTCCAATGTGCCTTGAGGGAGTAGGATAGTTTGTAAAAGGGTGAGAGATGCAATAGATAGTGAAAAATAAAAAATGATAGTGATGAAGAGGTAAGAAGAAAGGGGAAGTAAATAATAAAGAAAGAGAAACCCCCTAAGCTTCAACCTAGGCCACTCAAAGAAATAGAAATCATTGATCTCGAGAAGTTACCAAGAAGAATCCCATCAACACCTCCTTTTTCCCCTTCACCTATTTAAGGAATCATAGAGTTGAATAAATTTAAGCACAACATGTAGAGGAAGGAGAAGATGAGGATGTTATAATATTATAAGTGATGAATAATTTCAAGTGGGCGTCTGTCTAGCACCAAGATCACTAGAGTGAGACTTTTATCCTCTCAACATTCAAGGAACCACATTTTGAGATGCAAGAAAGGAATATTGTGATAAGTGAACATTGAAGATGAAAATTTTGTAGAAATTCAAGCATTTTTACAATTTGTTTAGAAAGTTAAAATTGATGAATATAAGAGAAGACGTGAAGAGAGGAAGGCTCAAAAGCCTAAAAAAATTATCAACAAAATGAAGAAGAAATGAAGAAATAAATAATGGAGGAATTCATAACCATCACACTTGAAGAATGTTCAAAGAGAATTATTAATCAAGTTGAGTCCTTGATTATTTTTAATTCGGACATATCTAATGTTGTAAGAGTTCATCCTATTAGAAAATCAAGACAACCATTGTATAACTCATAAAAAGAAACTATATTAGCATTTAAGGGATTAGAATGAAGTCAAGATTATGCCACATTAGCTACATGGTAACTATCTAGGGGGATATAAAGTGATACAAAGGAGACATTAACCCCAATTTATGATAATAAAGAGAGCTCTAGAAGCAAAAGTAGTGGAGGAAGAAAACTTAAGTGTCAATGTAGCCAAATTATCCCAACAAACTGCCAAGATGGAGGAAGTCGAGAAACATGAACACAAAACTAAGTTTGAGAACATATTTGGAGAATATAATAAGGTGCATAAAATGTAAATTAAATTGTAGTCAAAGTTTCAACACTTGAAGCTAAAAAAAATAGAATCACCCCTTGTTATTCCTGCAACCACATCTGCATCATCAACATCAAGAACATCTCCTTCCACCCCTATTGAAGTAGTCTCCATGTTTCCTATTAGGACCACTCCTCTTGGTTATGCATTGGAAGTAATTATTGAATAAAAAACTTACTCATTGCATTGAACCAAAGATCAGATATTCTAGAAAAAATAGAAGAGTTGGAGAGAAAAATAAAGGACATAGAGTAAAAATATAACTTGAAGAAAAAAGAGGTAGTTAGTTCAGTTTTGTCTAACTTGAATGAATGGTTGGATAGCAGATTGACATGATTAAATTATTTTTGATTAATATCTAAATTTTTTAGAAGTTTTGATATAGATAGCGAGGAGGCTTCACCTTTGTTTTCCAAATGGGGTCTTAAGTCTAATGATTTTAAGATAATATTTGTCACTTCTAGATATCATGTTGAAAAGCCATGAGCACTTCATCCAATCCATTTTTTGGTGAAGTCAATAAAAAAATTTCAAGTTTTTCTAGAGAGTATAGAAAGGAAAATCAAAGAGCTAATGAGAAGCTTCAATGAACTACATGATACATTATTGCCTATATTTTCAATTAAAATGGAGTTGTCAAGCTACTATACTTATGGAAGGAGCATATATAGAAGCTTATTAACTCTAAAGCTGAAGTTATTTGAGAAGATCTTGACACAGACATACTAGATAATAAAATGGATAAAATAATAATTTCAAGAACATTTTTCATATCCTTTGAGAGGGAATAAAATCAAGTAGAAGTTAAGTACACCCACTACAGGAGAAAATATGATGAGTTCATGAAATTTAGTTGGCCATTAGATAAAGAATATAACAATTGGGTCAGAATGTAACTAGTCTTCAAGAGGATGGTGAGTGAGTGAGATGAGGGTGTGGGAGTGGGAGGTTTTTTGTATTTGAAGGCGAGCAAGAATTTGGGTTTGTAGGCTGGAGGATCCTTGAGCATTGTCTTCTTTGATTCCCTTGTAGAGAAGAACTCTACTGATCTAGAGGAGAAGGATGGGGTCCCACATGAAAAGTAAAAAGACCCTGGAAAAGGGGGTGAGGCAGGGAAGATTCCTCAAAGGCCTTCTTCACCCATGAATACCTAGGCACATGACCAGGATGGAAACATCAACCGTTGGTGGTCAATCCTCTTTGGGATCAAGCCCTCAGGAAAGTCCTTTTTCCCTTCTATTAAGGACCTTTCAGATAAGGAAAAAGGAAAATATGCTATAGATATTCCAGATGAACTGGTAGATCACAACATAGCCACCATGGACCATACTGTTGTTGGCAAGTTTGTTGGATCAAGACCTAATATAGACACTGTTAGGATCTTTGCTAAAAAAAAATGGGATTTAAAGGGTCAAGTCCAGGTCACAACCATGGTGAAGGGATTTCTGTCTTTTGAGTTCTCTTGTAAAGAAGATCTCGACAAAATCCTCTGTGTGGGTACTTGGTCCATTGGAAAATCCACTTTGGCATTATAAAAATGGAGCCCCAAGCTAGATCTTAATGACTCCTTCTTCGTCTAGGCCCCGGTTTGGGTAAGACTACCTGAGCTCCTATTAGAGTTCTAGAATGAAGATGTTTTTGATGGGATAGCCAAATCATTTGGTACTCTTCTTTTCATAGACCCAATTAATATAGCTAGGAGATGTCTCACCTATGCTACGATATGCATTGGAGTGGAAGAAGGCTAGGACATGCTAGAAATTATTGAACTTCTCTCCAAACTGGGCAAGTGAGTGCAGAAACTAGACTATGAAAGCATCAACTTTGCCTGCTTCCATTGTAAGAAAGCGGGGCACAAAGCTAGTTTTTGTCCTATTTTTCTGAGCATGGAGAAAGAGAGGAAAGCTAGATTGGATTTAAAAATAAATGCAAATGGAAGAAAAAATATCCTAGATCAAGGTGAGCCATCAAGAGAGGTCACTATCCCTTAGAGGGGCGTTGAGGCCTAAAAAAAATGGTTTGGAAGAAAGAGAACAAGCCGAGACCACCCCTAAAGAACATCAAATTAGGGCTGAGAAGGAAGCAATGAAAGAGAAGGAGAGACCCTTTCAATAAACTAAGAAGGAAACCATGGCTAAGGGGGTGCGACCCAATTAGTAGCCCAAAACTAAAGAATCATGTGGTGAAACCCCCCTTCTAGAGGGACTTGAACTGGAAATTGCTATCCAACAAGAAACCTTAGAGGATATCAAGTCTGCCACCTTGATTGAGTGCACTGACCTGTGTCCTGGAAATATCTCTGTTTCCCTTGTTTTGGACCCCCAGGACTCCACCCCTAAAGTTGGCCTTTCGAATCTGATACTGAGCTTAGTGAGAGGTACACCCTTCCAAGACTCCCAATCTTTTCCTGTATTGCATGACTCAAGGAAGTATCAACAATTAGAAGATCTTATGGTCCTTGCTTCTCTGAACCAATTCACCGAAATGGAAGAGCTGTTTGCCAAGATCAAAAAAGAGGAGGGATGGACCACTGTCCATCATAAGAAGAAACCAAATAGTAGAAACCCACTTCCTATCTCCCTAGTAGCCACTTGAAGTATAAATAAAGTAGAAGCTGGAGTCAAACCAAAAACCCTAGGTAAGAAGAGGGCTAGCTAGATTAGGCAAGAAGAAGCCAGCAAGAATGTTGCAGATGGGACACAACTGACCATCCATGAAGCCTACACATCCAATAAGAAATCAAAGTAATCTCCTAAAACATACGTGGGCTAAACAACTCACAAAAGTAAGATGTCATCAGAAACATTATAAGGGATCACAGACCAAATATTTTCTTAATCCAGGAAACTAAGATGCAGAAGGACAAGCTTGAGCACCTTAGATTTTTTAAAGCCATGGAAAATAAAGCCATTAGTTAGGAAGGTGCCTCTGGAGGTCTCATGACTTTGTGGAACTCCACTCTTTCAAAGATGATGTTATCTATGAAGGAGGTAACCTTCTCCTATTGCAATTCACTAAAATTAATGATAATGAAAGTTTTATTTTTAATATTTATGCTCCTAACTCCAAAAATGATAGAAAGGCCTACTAGAATAAGATCAGATTGATCTTGGCTTCCTCTAATTTGACAAAGGGCATTATCATGGGGGATTTCAATACCCCCCTAAAAGAAGGGGCAAAATAGGGAGGGATTCCCTCTGACTCAGAAAGTAGGCAAGATTTAATGGACTTCATTAATGACCAAGATCTTCTTTACATGGACCTCCAAGGAGCTTATTTCACCTGGTCCAATATGCGTATAGGTAAGGATTGAATCCAAGTTTGGTTGGACGATGCCCTAATTTCTTCAAAATGGATGAACCTCTATAGTCTCAACCTCTCAAATTTGGCTCATGCTGGTTCAGATCATTCCTCTCTCTCTCTCTCTCTCTCTCTCTCTCTCTCTCTCTACCAAATAGCTAAGAAAAGGAACTTCCCCTTCAGATTTGAAAAAATGTGGATTTCTCGCCCAAATTTTCCTAACAAAATAAAAGATTGGTGGAACATAAATGTTGAGGGAACTGCAATGTTTAGAGTGGCAAAAAAACTAAGGAATATCAAATTCAATGTCAAAAGATGGAACAAAGAAGAATTTGGTCACATCTTTACTTTCAAGGACAAGACTCTTAAGGATTTGAATCTTATCCAAGAAGAAATCCAAAAACATGGGTATGATGAAGAAAATTTGAATAAGGAGAATTCCATCCTTTTGGAATATCATAACATTTTTTGGCAGGATGAAACTTTTTGGAAGCAGAGATCGCGATCCATTTGGCTTAGGGAAGGAGACCAAAATACTTGTTTCTTTCACCTCTCCACTATGAGACACAAAGCTACTAAAAGGATTAGCAGCATTAAGAAGGGAGATCAAGCCCTGAAGGAGGATAGGGATATAGTAGAAGAAGCTATTGCCTTCTTTTATTCTCTCCTTACCAAAGACTAGGAGCTATCTAAGGAAGACTAGATTAAACTCCTCAAAAACATACCAAAACTCATCACATATAGCCAAAACAAATCCTTAACTTCAATATCAGATATGAGAGAAGTAATGAGAGCCTTGGAATCTCTTCTAGGAGACAAATCCGCTAGCCCCAAAGGCTTCCCTATGGTATTCTTCCATCAATTCTGGGAAGTGATGAAAGAAGATGTGGTCAAGGTGGTGCAGGAATTTTTTGGTTCTAAAAACCTCCCTAAAGAGCTCAGTTCTACTTTCCTGGTGTTGATTCCTAAGTCTACTAGAGTGAATTCTTTCAAGCAATTCAGACCCATCAGCCTTTGCAACTCTCTCCTAAAGATAATTTCCAAGTTCATTACTTCAAGGATTCTCATTGTCCTTCCTTCACTAATCTTGTAGTAGCAGTCAGGTTTTGTGCCAAGCAGACAAATTCAGGACTCCATAATGATGGTGCATGAAGTTATTCACTCCTTAGAAGTTGGGAAAAGGGAACGTTTCCTTCTCAAGCTTGACCTCTCAAAGGCCTATGACTGGGTTGACTGGTAGTTCCTCCTTAGAGTCCTTGATGCTCTTGGATTCAATGCCCAAAATTGAAAGATCCTTCAGCAAATCATATACACCCCCTCTCTAGTGATTATGATTGACGGATCCCCATCTTCTTTTTTTAAACCTACCAGGGGCCTAAGGCAAGGGGACCCCATTTCCCCTATTCTTTTTATTATCCCAGTTGAGTGCCTAGGTAGATTCATTTCTACTTCTAAAAGGTAGGGGAACCTGAAATGCATCAACCCTTCATTAGGAACTAATGTTTTCACACACCAGCAATTTGTGGATGACACCATCCTTGGTGGAGAATCTTCAGTCATAGAAGCTAAAGTGGTTAAGAATATCCTAAATGATTAGATTAGAGCCACTAGTCAATTCATTAATTGGAACAAAAGCTCCATATTTTTAATCAATACCCCAGAGGAAAGACAAAGGAAAATTACTGATATTCTAGGTTGTGGCATCAACACCTTTCCGTCCCCTTACCTAGGCTTTCCCTTAGGCATCAAACCTCTGGAAGCCTTTCAAATAAACTTATTGATAGGTTCAATAGGAAGCTTGTTGGTTGGAAAGGGATCTCTCTCAGCCAGGCTAGAAAGATTCAGATGGTCAAATCTAGTTTACAAAACCTCCCAACCTAGGCTCTCACCCTCTTCTCCATTCTTGCCAAAGTTGTGGAGATAATGGAAAAAATACAGAGAATATTTCTTTGTTCTAGCACCGAGGAACAAAAGTGTATCACTCTCATAGCTTGGAAGAAAATTTGTCTCCCTAAAAAAGATGGAGGTCTTCGAGTAAGGAATTTAAGATTGTTTAACAAAGCTCTTCAAGCCAAACTAATTTGGAGAATCTTCAACAACAAAGGTGAGTGGCCGGAAGCTATTGAAGTTAAATATCTTATGCACAACTCCATCAATAACTTCTTTGAAGAGATTGACTCCCCAAAAGGCTCTGCTATCTGGAATGGTCTCCTTAGTGCCAAGGATTTGGCTAAGTCCATAGCCAAATGGAAGATCGAATGGCCAATCTATCAATTTCTGGAACAACAATTGGCTCTAGATGGGTTGTTTGAGAGATTTTGATATATTCTATACCTCGAGACATGTCTGCACCTAGCTCTATAGGAATCAAGTCAGAAACTATAGAAGGAATGGTAAATGGGTGGATCTCTCCCATATCTCATAGGATATGAAACCTCTAATGAAAGCCCTCAATGCGGTCACTCTTTCCCAAGACCAGGAAGAGATGATCCAGGAAGAGTTCCCTGATGGTATCTTCACTATTGCCTCTTCCTACTCCTTGTAGATACCTCATCTTCAAGATGTCAACCCATTGTGGGCTAAAGCTTGGATTTTAGGTCTCACATCCAAAATAAATGTGTTTTTCAGGATCCTTCTCCAGAACCGAATCCTTACTATTGACAATCTCACCAATTGTGGTTTCCAGATTCCCAACAAGTGTGTTCTCCATAAATGCTAGGAAGAATTGATGGACCACTTATTTATTCACTTCTCTTTTGTTAGAAACATTTGGAAATGTCTTTTCTCAGCTCTGAATTTAACTTGGTGCTTCCCTTGTCTTTCCAAGACCTCTTCTCTCAATGGGCTTTCAATATGTTTAACCTGGACTTTCAGACCTATTGTATCTAGATCCTTCCTCACCTCTGTTGGGGAGTCTAGAAAGAGCGTAACAACTGCATGTTCTATGATTTCTCTTCTCCCCCCAAAATCATCTTTGATAAAATCCAACATGCAGTGAAAGAAATTTTTTTCTATTGTGGGAGAACTACCCATTTTGCAAGTAGGACTCAAGCCATGACCTAGGAGAAAAGAATGAATTTTATTTGGAGCTAACCCACAACGGGATGGGAGAAAGCCAACTTCGACGGAGCTGCCAAAGGGAACCCTAGCCTTGCTGGAAGTGGGGGTATCATCAGAAACTATTTATTTTTTGGCCTAGCGGCTATCATATTACCTCCGGGCTCTCAATCGAACCATTATGCTGAAGCCTACGTGACTCTCCAAGTCACCATTCTTGCCAAGGAAATTAGCGTCAAGAAGCTCTGGCTCGAAGGTGACTTGATGAACATCACCAACTACTTAAACTACATTCACCCCCCCTGCTGGTCTATATCCAACATCATTGTAGAAACCCATGCTATCTTCAATTCTTTTGAGAAGGTGTATATCTCTCATGTTTACAGAGAAGACAAAAATGTTGCTGACTGGTTCACTAATCTTCCTATCACGAAGGATGCTAAGATGACATGGAGATAGCGTGAAGAAATACTTGGTGAAGTGAAGAATATCCTTGATAAGGAAAGACTCCAAAGTATAGAGGGAGTCATAAAAATTTGACCAACTCTATTTTGTTGTGGCTTCTCTACCCTAGGCCGGCTTGTGGCCTACTTCTAGGCTGTTTTGTTTAGTTATGTTCTCTCTTTGTTGTTTGTATCTCTTTTTCAACTGTTGGTTTCAAGCACCCTATAAAACCTATTTTACTTAATCAAAAACAATTGGGTGATAATGAAATTAAATGAAGAATATGAGGAATAAATAATTAGCTAGCTAACTATTTGATGTGATGGTTTGGCAACCAATTTTGAAATATTATAGGGGTTTTTTTTTTAGTATGAGATTGCATCAGTACGGGCCCATATTAGTAGCTTCTTCAACAAATACTAGGAAGGAAAGGTGCAAAACATTTTTTCTTGATTGAAATATTCCTGAAGAAATCTTTTGTAATAATAGTCACAACGAGTCCAAAGGACTACTGACATGTGTCTTCTCTGGCCCAAAGCTTGTAAGATCCCTTATTTTTGATACAAGGGAATTCAAGGCCATGAAAAAGGGGTTCCAAAGTCTCTATTAAAATCACTCATGTTCCAAGTATAGGTTCTAGTAGAAACTCGAGGTGAAAATGAGCTAATTGTAAAGTCAATTACAAAGGAGATAGATGAAGAGTTTAGTGCCAAGTTTCATGAAGGTCTTCAATAAATTAATGGAATGTAAATTATCTTATCATAGGGATCACTATTGAGCTTGATATTCAATTAAATTCATATCTATTTCTCTCCAATGTACAATTTTACCATGTTCTAAACGAATAGAATCAAGGATTTTCACATTCAGTACATTGTTATGGTGTATATGATCTATTAATAATACTTAGATCTAAGGGGTAAATTAAATTATTTTATATAATTATAGATTGGTAGGACTTGTACAAGGATTTTATAAGAAGTTTGGGTTTTGATTGTAGATGAGATGTATTTTAAGGTAGTATTATATTACATTTTTATGCTATTAGTCAAAGTATATCATATTTTATTTTATGTCTTATGAATTCAAGTCCCCAATGCAATAATGCATTGATCATAGCCTTCATTTATTTTGATTGTCAATATTATGTTCCAAATCACCTACAATTTTCTAAAATTCTTAAATCACGTAGTATATTTTCATTTCATATATGTTGTTGTTATATGTTGTTATATATTGTTATCATATAACTCCAATTGGTTGAGGATCACTAAGGAATTAACCATTCATGAGTATTCTCCCTTTTTGGTGAGCATTTTAAAGAGACTATCTACTTTATTTTAATGTCATTTACAAGTATGGTATAAAAATTGTCAATGCATTAAGGAATCACCCTCCTAGGGTTTGCAGAGCCCAAAATGTAGAAGGATTTGTGAAATCCTTTTTATTCGGTCCAAGTCCTATAGATTATTCTGAATTGGAGTTCAATTCTCCATAGATAATTGAACAATCAACTTGGTTTTTACACCATTAATGTAAACCCTTTTTGGGAACTAAGAGAATCTTTGATTGTTGAAGATAAATCTAGTTGAACAATTGTAAAATAATATTTTTTGAAAACTATTTTTTTCAAAAGAAAGATTCCCCAGTATAAAATAATATATTTTGAAATTAATTTTTTTCTTAGATTTTTTATAAATTTAAAAACAACAATAATGGGAAAGGGGGAGGGAAGGGGTCTAGATTTGGGTTGATCTATTTCCTAAAGTTATCCCTAGATGCAAACCACCCCCTCCTTTAATCATAAAACTATTTTTCTTGCTAGAATATCATAAATGAAATTGTCCCTAAAATTGGAGTATTTTAGTTTACCAACCAATCCATACATATCATCCTCCATCATGTGGATTTCTCTTACTAATGAAATATTACTTAGTCCCACTTAATTAGAGAAAATAAATTATTTTTTGCTAGATTTTGAACTCTTGAATCTCTATAATAGATGAGAAAGTACCATAAACATGCCCCTTTCACAATATATAAGAGGTAAAATCCACTAAAAATTCTAAAGTTCATTTTATAAGGCAAGTGGAGATCATACAAAATATCAACGATGACTATATTAAAAAATGAAAAACGTGAGTATAACTCAAAATATTAATTCCTTTAGATGAAACGTGTAAAAAGGATATCAACTTTTATTTGAATATAAACAAGTGTATAGTAATCATGAGTTTACATTATCATATTTATCTTACGCAAATAGAATGTTAACAAAATGTTGTTAGTATAATACATAAAAGTTAGAAAACAAATAAAATGCATAAGTATTGCTTGGTAAAATGGAAGTTTTTAAATGAAATGTGTATGTACTTAAAGCTTTTATAAATATCTTATAGGCAAAACATCAATTTTAATAAGTAAGACATAAGCTACTAGTTATAAAAGCAATCTATTTTAAAGTAGATACATTAAAAGTTAAAATAGTTGTGACAAAATTTAGATGCATATATTGATTAATTATAAATAAATTTTTAAAGTTAAATGCAATATAAAATATTAATTTTAATACGATTAAAGGATGAACATCAATATAGCCATATACGTTACACTCTAAATGGGAGGTCATCTTTAATATCTTAGTTATTGCAATCATATGACTATGAGATAATAAGAAGTTTACAACATGATCAATACTCACTCATTATCATTTAGTAAAGGTTTTGTCTTTCCACTTAATCCACAGAGATCCTTTCAAGAAGTGCTTTGGAGGAATATCATGAAAGTAGATCAACTAATATAAACCACCATACAGCAAGAGATAATATAATATTTGCAAAAACTCTATATGTAGTTGAAATCATGGTTCTAATATGGAATGCATTAAGAATTTTATTTCAACCACTTTTTGAATGTAAGAAAATGAAACAATAATTTTATGGCATAGAATAGGAAAACCTGATTTTCGAGCTTTATAATTTATTTTAAACATTGAAAATGACTCCATTCATTTCCTATGATATTGAAGTTACAATAGGCCTCATAAGTAATTCCATATTGTTTAGAATCCTTCAAGATGTGTTCAATGAATCAGTATGTTTGAGCCTCATTTTTTATAAATATTCCAAAAAAATCACCTAGATCAAAGTTCAAGGGCTTTAAAAAAAATTTAGTTTTTACATTAGAAACTTAAAATTAGAAAAAGACTTGAAAGAAGTTACTTCTAATGACACACTTATGGCATATCTTATGATACAACATTATATATATTTTTAAAAAAGTAGTAGATAGAAAATAAATCATCCATGTTAAGGACTATAATGAAGTTTTGGCAAATAGAAGGAATATGTCATTTCTACCATTTGGTCTCATCTTCCAATTTGAGGCTTGATATTTTAACTTGGAATTTGGATCGTTCTTTTTGGGTTACTTTTGCATTATTTTCCTAATTATAGTTTCATATTTTTATTTATTTAGACTATTTCAAGCTTTTGATTGATGTATAAAGAGTGGGTTTAAAGATATTGCTTTTCTATCATTATTGTTATATTTTTTATGAATGCAACTCTACTTAAAAAGCATATATTATGCAAGTGTATAATTACCTTGGTTAATAAATAATACATTAAATTGCTATAGAGTATTAGGATTTTCTCTAAAAAGAAGTTTTCTATTTAAATATTTTATAAGAAATTTTCTATACCTCTACTTCATTTAAAAATTAGAAATAAGTGTATATAATATATAATATGCTATAATATATAATATTATTTTTATATAGCATATTATGTACCTCAACTTCATTTGAAAATTAGAGATAATTTACGAGAAATGATTTGATACATGGGTGGTCCCACAATACCGTGTCCACTTTTTGGTCAACTTTGACACAGAGATTAACATTCTGAGAAAAAACTTCACTTTCAAACACCTATTGTCGCAAAACTATTAAGAATTTGAAGATGATGTAAACTCTTTTATAATTTTCTTTCTAGTTTATAAATATATATTTTAAAAAAAATTAAAATTCATTTAAATCCATTTTTCCTTCTCCTTCGAAAAGTGGTTTGTGTGAAAAAAATGGTTTTAAGGAGTTACTATCACTTGGATCAGCATAAATTTTTTTAAAACTATGATAGCAATGTAATTATTTCGAGATTATATTTGTAACTTCAATATCTAAAGGATGCAATTGGTTTCATTCATTTTGGGTCAATATTTCATAGTTTATTAAGATCTAAAGTGACAGTAACTGTAATTTAGACATAAGGTCGCTTGGATTGCTCTAACTTCATCTATCTATATTGAAATTCATTTTTTCTTTTTTTCTTTTATAGAAAGGTAACACAAATAATCATTTCCTACATATTTTTCATAAATTTTTTTTTGTAATTTACTACTTTTCTTGAAGTCTTGAAAAGATAGGTTGTTGAATGACCAAACAACCTATGTTTAGTTAAAGTAATATTTAAAAGTGATATTGAACTCAATATGTATTAAAATTATATTCATTAGAAAGATTTTTATCAGTAGTACCTTACTACATACATAGGTTTGTCAAATGGATTCATTTGATCAGCCAAAAACTTAAATCAAAGTGATTTTTTGTCAGCATTTTAATAGGTGTGAAGGAGACTCCATTGTAGGTATGAATGAGGAGTATAGATGTTATATCAATTTTTTTCTTATCTAAGAGGCTTTGAGCTAATTGTTTCTAATTAATTCCTTCAAATGCAACCTTTCAATTCTTAAATCATCATATTTTATTGAAAATGTGTTATTTCAGCAAAAATCAGCATATCTAAAAAATTGTGACCCACTATTGTGGGGTCACCCACATATAAGTTAACAAATTATTCTAATATATAAATAATAATAAATTAATAATAATATCAATAATATCAATGACATGTGAATTGAAGAGACCATAGTGCTCTATTCTAGGGCAGCCTATGTTGGTGCCCACAAAAATTTGTCTTAAATATTATTTTATTTTAATTTTTGTATAACTACCTACTTATAAGTCCCCTTCTTAAAAAAATAGGTTTGGAGTAAACATGGTCAAATATGATCTCACAAAACATGTCTTCTTGGTCAAGGTGTCAAAAAAGGTACAAAATAAATGGAAGACCCTTAAGTATGCACGAAGTCGTGTCAATTGTTGTGCTGATGTCGCATCACATGATTGGTTGCTTTTACAAATTTAGTGGAATTATATGATTAATATACATTGGGATGACACTTTCTATGCTTTACTTTTAGACAAAATATGTTCCACTCCTATCCCCAATTTAGATCCCCACTTACTTTTATCACATAATAATACAATGTGGGGAGATACAAGAAGAAAACATAAGAATAGTTTCTAAGAAAATTATGCTTCTGAATAGTTTAAGAAAGTTTGTTACATAACCACCATGTTGCAGTTGAATACTATGCTATAATCCCATGCATGCTATGACTATGCTTAATCATCAAGGAGACCTTGTCACTTACGATATTTTTAGGGACTTGGATGAATTCTTCCTTGCCTTATGATACCAATGTCAGAATAAAGTACACCTGTAATAGAACAAATCATGGAAGAAAAAAAATGTAGATGACCAAAGAGTGCTCTCCTAAAAATAATATGGGGGTGATATGTGTGGGAATATAAGAAATACTTCTTAACCCCATATTCCCAAAGCAAGATCCAAGTTGATTAACCACAAGAGGATGATCAATGCATAGATGAATCAATTGATGGAGAATATGAAGAAAGAGGAGAACCTTATATTCTATTATGGTAAGTATGTATCAAAATCTTTATTCAATTGAAGACAAGTACTAACCTCAAAATAGGATTGATCTGTAAAATGCTATTTTTTGTTGTCTATGTTCAGTTTTGGGGAATTCTGCAACCAAATTTGGCCTTGAAATGTAGAAATAGAGAAAACCCAGAAACATTTTTCTTTTTTGAGAAAGGTCATCCTTGACCTAAAATAGGGGTAAGATCTTACCCTAGGGTACAATCGTACCCCAAAATTTTGGTCTTGACCTACACAGTTCCAACGCAAATTCTATTCACGGATCCTAGAAGTTCACCAAAAAGGGTACTCAGATCTGAACTGCAATTCATTGTCACACACCTGGATTTGCAAGAAAAATGCTTTTGTTTGTTGGTTGAGGTGTTTGCCTTGGTCAAATCCCAGTTTGGAATCAACCTTGAAATGTAATTGAAATTGTAATATATAAACAAAGTAAATGGAACTATTCACCTTGCTTATGTTGAAATCCTTCTTGAGGATTTGAATCCTTGAATCCACAAGTATGTATGCTCCAAATGAATATAGAATTATATATAGAATGTCTCAAATCAATAGAATTAGATCTTCAACACCAACATTGAGTGGATCTTAGAATAAGAAGAAGCTTGGATAATGTGGATGGAGGAATCTTCAACAAGATGGCTCCAAAGAGATTGAATCCTTCAATGGCTATCGATGGATCTCCTTGATGAATTGGAGCTCGAATGCTTGAGGATGAATGAATTCTTGAATTCTTTCCTTCTCCTTCTTTCTTGCTTAATGATTTCTTGATCACTTGAGAGATGATAGATTTCACACACTTGGTTTATGCATGAAAATGAGAGAGGAAGGCTTCATTTTATACTAGTCTAGAGAACAAACATCTAGAGAGATCGAAATAGGAGAATAAAATTACAATTAAGTCTTAACCCCTAGAAATGGACCTATATTAAATACACTTTAAGATTTTACCATTCCAAAATTTGAAACAACCAACCGAGAAGCGAAAAATAAAACTTTCTGAAGCTCAACATCCCGAAACCTCCGAAATCTAAAATTTGGACCAAGGGTCAGTGTCGAGGATGAATCTAACCTATGTCAATGTCAAGGTCATCCTTGACCTAGGTCAAAGCTAAGGTTGACCTTCACCTTGAAGGTTATCCTTGACCTTGGAGTCAAAGATCTCAATTTCTCAGGATAGAGTGCCAAAAAGAGGTTGGAAACAGGTGTAGAGAGAAGCAGAACATGGAGCAAAGCTAGATCCAGTCAAAGACCCACTCAAAGGCGCTTGACATGACTCTAGACCACTTACTTAGAGGGATAAACTAGTCCTAAATGGAAGTGCTTCAATTTTATGACGATACAACACCATTATGCCACACTCATGCTTCCTACGATCTCTCACTACAAAGTAAATCCTCTATAAGTATACCCTATGAAATTATGGCACCAATGTGATACCTAATTAAGTGACAAGAAGATGGAAGTTTCTCAAAGATACACATTTGGTTAAACATGTTATCATAACGGTCTATGAGTTTGATAACTCACTTTTTAAGTGTTGCTCCATTGAATGTTAATAGTGAAGACCACGAGTCAAAACTATCTTTGGGCATGAATTTTTCCATCCATAAAGTTAACATGGATGTATGCATTATTCAACATTTGGACAAGATTGTTCAGATTCATTAACATTTTTCAATTAATTTTGTCATTTTTTAATCATCCTTCGACATCATTCATTGGACTTGACATGATGATTTCACTATTCCCAAAGAGCTTTTCTCATTTGAATATATTCCCACCTTGGTAAGCAGGATTTTAAAGTGCATATTGGATCATTCCTTTCAGTATCCATTGTCTTCATTCCACTTCTACTTTTCTTTCTTGCATTAAAATTGATAATGCATGTTGAAGAGTAAGAAATTCATGATGGTGGTTGGCATTAGGAAGCAGAACATGCTATTGAGTGAAGAATTAATTGCCCATATCCTATTTTGGGTGAAAAATATTATGGCCAACTCTTTCTTTCTAGAGTATTCGTTGTGGTTCTAATTCTAGATGCTACATAATTAGTTGCTGAATACTAGTTAAAATTAGGTTGAGTCCAATTTATTCTTTCCTGCAACTTAAAATGTAAAGAAAATGTGAAAAGAAGACTTACAATAGTTTTTTATTCAAGTTAATTTTGATGTGATCTTCTGTATTGTGAGTATTATTTAAATGTATCATACATTATTTGAAATATAGTGTGTTTTTTGCATGTAGTTCAAATATTTCTCTTTTGATTTTATTCATTCATTTGTACCCAATGGCAATGGTGAATCATAATACGAGGCAATGCCAAGATTGTAATTTCAATCACTTGAATCACTATTAAGTAATATCTTCTATAAATTTACATATTTTATTTTCCCTATATGACTACAAATAATGTTTTGCTCCCTCATTTTGCATTTACATTGTTGCAGATAATAACCATCTTAGTTGATGTCAAAAATTTTATTTCACCGTGAAAATTAGAAACTTGCATACCAATCTTTTAAAATTAAGGTAATATTATAACAATTTAATGTTTCACAATCAAACACTTGTAAATGAAAATTAAGTTAATGGTAGATTAATGCATTGAAATGGAGACACCTAATTGTTAGCAATGCTTTTCTATATTGTTTTTTATTACATAAAATAGGTTTTACAAGGATCCTAAAACCCACAACATCTTAAAATAAAGCATTAAAGAGAAGAAATCTTAAGAAAGAAGAAAAAAAATGAAGAATCAGGCCACAGGTAGGCTGAGAGAAAAAATACCATGGAGACAGAACAATCAAAACAGGGCAAAACAAAGACTGGGAAAAAGCACAAGGAGGAAAGGTCAGGAGAGGTTCCCGAACATCACAACTGGATTGGTTTTGAGAAGCTCCATCTTCTCTGTCACCTCCTTGATCTTCTAGATGTCATTGGAGTCTTCTTCATCCTTATTCTTCTTGGACCTGGCCCTTGTTCTCTTACTTGGACCTTCGTTGGGCTTCTCCTTTTTTTCCTCTTTAATAACCTGCACTTCCTTACCATCCATCTTATTTTCCATTTTGACAATGAGCATTTTGATGTGCTCGTTTGAGCCCTTCAAGATGTTGAATTTCTTCTCAGCAATACCTTTGAGGGTTTCCTCGAGGCTGTTCATCTTATCCTCCATCTAGTTAACCATTGAGTCTAGGCGATGAAAATGTGTTAGATTAGGTGAAATACTAATCTCCCAAGAACACCTGCATGCATAACCCTGTCACATGGAAGAAGCAAAGCACAGAAGCAAGAAAAATCATGGAGGCCAAAAAGCCAGAGACATCTTATTGACATGCAAAGAGCAATCTCTATTATGATCCAATAAGTGAATTAAAGAAATACAAAGAGGGAATCCTTATAAAAGGATACCAAAACCCTAAGGAAATGAGATGCCTAAGTCTAACTTAAGTGTAGAGAATAATAGACTAATAATTAAATAAATTAATTATTAGCTATAATATGACTACTCTAACACCCCCCCTTAAGTGTAACTTAGGGAGAAGCTAAACAACTAAGGACTAAAAGATGCATGAAAACAAAAATGCATGAAAGAGCTATGGGTCCCGGCAACAAGGCCTGATCAGGTACCCAAGTACAATAAAATAAACTAGATGAAGGAAACAAAGCCTCCAATCTAGGGAATGTCCCAAAGAAAGGAACAAGAAAGAGCATGAAGCATCTCCGAAGCATGAAGCTGCAAACACTGTCAGAAGAATACTGCTGGAACCCCCATTGAAATAGTGCATGACCAGGTAGAGAAGACAAAGTCTGAAGAGCTGATCAATCGAAGAGGTGGCCTCCAAAAGCAGGAATGAATGAGTGTCTATATAGTAGATGATCCATCTCACCGAAATGCATAGGTTCCTAGCCACTGCATCCGCCTAGTACATAGGAACAAAAACTAAATATGTAGATCACTCAACCGAACCAAGGAAGCAATAGAGCCAACAGGTGAACCCCCCCATAATGCTGAACGGGGTGACAGGAACACTGAAATGCAATGCCTGAGTCTAACTTAAGTGTAGAGAATAATAGACTAATAATTAAATAAATAAATTATTAGCTATAATATGACTACTCTAACAAAATGCTCATTGGCATCCTTGTTGCTTTTGATACCTAGATTTTTTCCTTGAGGTCTCCTAGTTCATGAAAAAGCCATTTAAATGACCTGAACTGATCCAACATATTGTTCTTAATGTTATTGATAATATTTAGCTCCATTTCTCTGGCCTTGTCATTGAGGATGACTAGGGCAGGGTCAATCAGATTCTCTTTATAGATTATACCATCCTTATCCTCAAGAATTTTGGGTTTCAAAACTTCCTTTATAATCCCCATCTGCATGGTGTTCATGTTAAAGTTATACCAAATTTTTTTCCCCTTGCCAGATTCATCGCTGTGATACTCCCCTCTAGACTGGTTCTTATCTTCTGAATAGTCATGTGGGTTGGGGGACTAGGTAGAGGGATTGTGCTGGTCATCATCAGGCACCTCCATTCTAGGGACCAGAGTCTTATTGTGGGCTCTATAAGGGGGAGGGGGAGTATTATCTTCACTGATAGACATATCAATAGATAGGCGACCAGAGACATCCTGCTTTAAGTTAGTATTATTCCTCATGGCATGTAAACTACTCTTCTTAGCCTCACCTCTAGACTTATCCACCTCTTCATCAGTGATCATATCTTCCACATTATCATTATATTCCTCATTTGAGGAGATCTCCATTCTTTCCTTCTTTTTGAAGGGTTTTTATTTTTTGACCGAGCTCATAGTTCTCTTCTTAGAGGAAGAGCCTTGTTTCTATTTTTTGACCTCTTCTTCCTCATGGTCCTTTGAATGCATCCTCACACTGTCGTCCAAGTCCAAGGGGACATAGTTCAAGCCATAAAAATCTTCTCTTTCCTTGTTGTCCATAATATCCATCCCAAGGGTTTGGACTCTAAAATATTCATAAATTAATAGTAATAATGCCTCATGTAAAGCATGGTTAGCTATATTATTATCCCTAAATCCATTTATGTTATCATTTATAGAAGAATACAAGTAGAACGAGATGGAAACCTTCATACCATGTCTAAGATAATTTAGCAGCATGAAGTGGTATGTCCTGATCCTATCAAACCTTGTGTCTAGTGTAACATAAGATATCAAGGCTTTGAGAACAAATTTCCATAGCATTTTGATTCCTTTAGGCTAGTAGTATGTATCCATTTTAACAATAGCTTTCTTCTCATCCTCATCTCTCACAAAATCATTGAGGACTATGTCAAAGATTTTGCAGTCCCTATAGAATTTATTGCTCACTATGGGGATACTAGTGACTTTTGAGATGACCTCCTTTGTGATAGTGAAATTATTTCCATCTATCTCCACATTCCCTTTATTCCCGCTTTTCACAAAAATCTTAGTGACTGTTAGCTTGCTCCCATGTAACCTTTCAATGAAGGTCGTGATATCCCCTTTTTGCAGAGCATTCCAGACCTTGGTGCATCTTCTCCATTTTCTACTATCAGTCATGGGCTCCCTTTTGTGTCTTTCCCCTCCCATCACACTGAGATGAATTTGGACAATTCTCTATTTTGAGAGATAGTTGTTGTTCTAATTTTTTCTCACAAAAGTCATCCTGAACATTCTCCTATTTTACCTTTGGAAATATATATAAATCTTGCGAATGAACATCCATAAACCATGTGAAAGGGATGCTTACTTATTAACTTTTCTATCCATCTGATACTTACCTTTTATGGAATGGAACCTCCAATAAACCACACTACATGTCATTATTATCATTAATGATTCCCTCCTTTCCTTGGTATCTATCCCTCTCGACTAAATCCTTCACCTCACAATGGAAATATCCATTGTGGTTCCATCTCATGATTGTGTCCTTTTTAATAGCCAAGTTAGCAAACTAGTCATCCAATAGGTTGGCTTCCCTATACACATGGGATATGTGAACCTTTTCAAAAGAATTTAAAACAATACACATTTCTTCTATCATGTTAGATATAGTCCATGAAGGTGAGTGGTTTAAATTTAAATAGTTTATGACATTCTTGGAGTATCCTTTGAGCCAAAGATTTTTGAACCCTATGTCACGGACTAGTTTAGTGACTTGGAGGGCAACACTAGCTTAAGCAAAGTGGTTTGTTTGAGAGCTGAGAGGTAAGGTGACCTCAAAAATCCTAAAACCATAGTAATTTCTGATCACACCTCCACTACCTGCCTTCCTTGGATTACCTTTGGCCGTACCATCAAAGTTGGCCTTGGACCAACCTTCCGGGGGATAGCTCTAGGTGAAGTTCTATCTTTTCTGAATGCTCCTCTTAGAGAAAATAGTCTAGTCTTTTCCTGCAAAAGAGTTAGAGCCACCAAAAAAAAAAATTAATTTCTTTCACAACAAAGTGGATCTTTTCAAAGATAATTTTGGGAGGTGTAGACCTATCTCAGAAGATATGATTATTGCATTCTTAACAAACTCCCTAGCATAAATGTGGGAGAATCTAGGAATGGAAAGAGAGAGAATCAGATTTTTTTGAGGAAAAAGCCCATTGAGTGAAAAGGTCTTTAAAAGACAGGGAAATGGACTAGGATAAATCAAGAGTAGAAAGGAGTAAATGCCAAGTGGTACTAAAATGGTTAAGATACAGGAGGCCAAAAACATTCTTACTACTTCAATTCTTGCTACTGGTGCAAAAGTTTCTTCATAGTCAAATCCTTCTTGCCGTGAGTATCCCTTACATACCAATCTTGCTTTGTTTCTTACTACTTCTCCTTGTTCATACATCTTGTTTTTGACATATTGTTTAAGGAAAAACATTCCTTCCTTTATACCACACTCAAGTAATTACAAATGAGTTAGCATCCAATTACAAAATAAAAGTTTCCACACGTTACATCAAAAATTACATAAAACTGTCAGCTTCCAATTAGAATAATTCTTCACTCGTGTGACCTCAAAGTTTGCATTTTCATCCATGTCACTAACAATATGTCTTCTTCTCTTTAGCACCTGTTAGTACCAAGGAGAAGTACCATGTATTAGAAACAAGATGAGTGAACAAGGAGAAGTAGTAAGAAACAAAGCAAGTTTGGTATGTAAGGGATACTTAGAGCAAGAAAGAATTGACTATGAAGAAACTTTTGCACCAGTAGCAAGAATTGTAGTAAGAATGTTTTTGGCCTATGCAGATTTTGAGAAATTCAAAGTATATCAAATGGATGTGAAGTCAACATTTTTGAATGGAGAATTGGAAGAAGAAGTCTATATTGAGCACCCTGAAAGTTTTCCTTTGACTCAAAAAGGAGACATGGTATGTAAACTGAAGAAAGCCTTATATGGACTAAAGCAAGCACCTAGAACTTGGTATGGAAGATTGGATAAGTATTTTTTAAAATTGGGATTCACAAAAGGAACATCTGATAGCAACCTGTACAAAAAGAAATTGAAAATGGTTTGTTAATTATAGTCATTTTTGTTGATGACATTATTTTTGGAGGAGAAGATGAAGCTAGCAATAAATTTGCTGATGAAATGAAAACTAAATTTGAAATGAGTATGGCTGGTGAAATGAAATACTTTTTGGGATTAAAGATAACATAGAATAGTGAGGGTATCTTTGTAAGCTAGACAGAGTACTTGAATGATTTGTTAAAGAGATTTGGAATGGAGAACTATAAACTAGTTGGAACACTTATGGTAACTAGACATAAATTATCTAGCACAGATGAGACTCCTACAGTTGAATAGAAGAAGTATAGATCTATGATTGGAGGATTGTAGTACTTGACACAGACAAGACCTGATATAGCACATTCAGTTGGAATTGTAGCGATATTTCAAGATGAACCTAGAGAATCACATTATGCATCAGTAAAGTGGATACTGAGATATTTAAGAGGCACAATGAACTATGGATTGTGGTATGAAAATTCTAATGATTTTAACCTATGCACATTTATAGATGTTGATTGGGGAGGTAGTGTTGATGATAAAAAGAGCACCATTGGTAGAGCATTTTTCCTTGGAGGAAGATTGGTTTCTTGGCTAAGCAAGAAGAAAAATTGTATTTCACAGAGCACAACAGAAGTAGAATATGTAGCCAAAAAAAACAATTGCAACTAGATAATTTGGATGAAGTAGATGCTGAAGGATATTGGAATAAAGTTTGTTGAACCTATTGTTATACATTGTGATAACACCAGCACAGTTAGTATGTCTAAGAACCCTATATTACATTCTAAGAAAAAGCATATAGAGATTAAGTATCATGTAGTAAGAGAGAAAGTTTCTAAGAAAGAAGTCAGACTTGAGCACATAAGCACAAAGGAGTAGGTAGTAGACATATTTACAAAGCCTTTGCCTAAGGATACATTTGAGTATCTGAGAGGTATGCTTGGGGTTATGCCCCGGCCTACTTTTGAGAAGTGATGAAGATTGGTTGCATCCATCCAGTGGTATATGAGCCTTATCTTTCATCTGGATTGGATGTTGGTACTTCCTCTATGGGGGAGTATGTGTATTTGAGCTAAGTCATGAGGACTCTAGTGAATGTGTTTTCTGAACATTGCCTTTTGACATTAGAGTTGTTGTTGACATAATGATGAAATTTATGTCATTGATGTCAATGGGGGAGAAGTGTACATGGAAAACCATTTGTACCATGTTTTGGAGAGAACTGAATAGGAAAATAAAGCAAGATTTGATTGATGAAGAGGATTCAAAAATATTTTTTCAGAGCAGCAGAATTGCAGTATTGGATTCATGGAACATTGGATGTTTTTCATCTATGGTGCCATCAATGCCAATGGAGGAGATTGTTAGGAATGAATGCTAAATATATCCTATGGGAGTATTGGTAGCCATTCTATAGCATTTTTTGTTGCATTCATGACTATGATTGTCATTGATGTCAACACAGTGATCTACTGGAGATTAGTAGAGGAGCAGATAGTGTTTTGATTAGTGCACATGGGATATTGTAGATCAAGCTATGTGATGTTGAGGATTTTCTCTCTAACATGTTATATGTTCATGGTTAAGAGTGCAGATAGTGACTCATTTTTTCATGAAAGTTATGAGCATTTTGGTGGAAGTAGTATTTAGGTAGTATTCCTGAGTTGCAGGTTGTGGAAATCAGTTGATATCTCCTAATCAGGATAGAATTTGGTTTTGCGTAGTTAAAGAGTAGTTGAAGACATATTGTTAGTGACATGGATGACAATGCAAACTTTGAGGTCGCATGAGTGAAGAATTATTCTAATTGGAAGCCAAAAGTTTTGTGCAATTTTGATGTAACGTGTGGAAACTTTTATTTTGTAATTGGATGCTAACTCATTTGTAATTACTTGAGTGTGGTATAAAGGAAGGAATGTTTTTCCTTGTTTTAATAGAGATAGATGGAATTGATAAAGTGAATGATTGTGAAAGTGAATTTATGAAGGAAGACATATGAGGTACAAAGATCTGAAATTGAGATCTAGTGTAGTAGTGAGTGCGGTTTGGCACAGTTAGAGAAGAGGTAACATATTGTTGAGATCAGTGATGATTTGATATTATTATATTGAATAATATAGAGATTAGTTGGATAGTGTGTTCAGTGATCTTGCCATTGAATTTGTTTCGGCAGTGGGTCCTTTTGTCTTCGATAACTCCTAATAGAGTTAGAATATTTTAGCAAAGATTCAAAATCTTCTAACAGGGATTCATATGTACTGAATGTATTTCATAAGACTCCTAATAGAGTCCATCCTTTCACAAGGAATATTCATATTAGTACATTTTTTGTGGGCATCATTCCCACCGGGGTTTACACTTTGATTAAGAGGTTCCCTAGTCAACATATCTTGTGTCATTGTGTTATTGTGTATGAATATATTTCTATGGTTGGTAATTATATTTCTTACATGGTTAAAATCTATTGAAGTTGACAAAAGTTATAATTATCATATAACTGATTCCCCCCCCCCCCTCTCTCAGTTATCTTGTTGGGCTTTACTTTCTACCAATCAACTGTTAGAATGTGATTCTACAGCAAAAGCTAGAAGAAGACATTTATTTTGGGGGTAAGGCTAGAGAGCCAAGATTTATCCCAAAAAGGATTGGCTTCCTAATCGTAAGACATCTGAGTGGAGTAGGTAGAGGCCATCATGAAAGTCCCATCCAGAGAACCTTTCCAAATAAGCACATCCTAAGAATGGGACAAGGAGATCGCATTAAGGGAAATCAAAAGAGGAATTAGGTCCTAAGACATAGGGGAAAGGTCCACCTAGGCATTGTTCACTATGTAGTTACAAACTTGGGAACCGTAGATGTGGATGCACTCCTCCATCTAGATATTGAAAGGCTCACATTCCCTCAAGGGTCCCAATTAAAGCCAATTATCATTCCAGAAGTTGATTGAGTGACCATTCCCTATTTTTTATTTTCTCCTTGGATTTGGAAACATCCTTTCCATTGAGGAAACCATTCCATATATAAGCGCCTTTCGATATTTCATTATCTTCAAAGAAATGATTAAAAGAATTTTTAGTGAGATACTTATCTTCAAAAGTGTCATGCCATTCCCCTATGCTATTGAAGAGGTGCCATATTTTTTTAGCTTGGAGAGCTTTGTTGAAGGGTCTGATCCTCCTTATCCTAAGACCACCATTAGAGAAATCTTCTCTGAATTTTTTCCATGGCCTCTCCATGTTTAGCTAGAATGGAAAAGAGGCTTAACACATAGGTTGGAAGGCTTTGCAAATTAGATTTAACTAATTGGATTTTTCCTGCCTGACTAAGAGTAACCCCTTTCCAATCTACCAGCTTCCTATTGAATCTATCAATAAATTTGTTCCAGAATGCTTTTGGTGGTTTAACACCTAAAGGAAAGCCTGGGTAGTTGGCCGGGAGAGAATCAATGCTACAACCTAGGATGTCCACAATTATCCTATGTCTCACCTCATGAGTATTAATAAAGAAGATATAACTTTTATTCTAGTTTATGGATTGGCCAGTAGCTCTAGTATAGGAGTTGAGAAAATGCTTCACCACTTTGGCTTCTCCAACCAAGGCCTCTCCTCCTAAAATGGTGTCATCAACAAACTGTTGCTAGGAGAAAACATAGATCCTAGGTTTAATACCTTTCAAATCCCCAGAGCTCCTTAAGGTAGATACAAGCATTCTGATGCATTAAACAAGAATGATAAAGAGAATAGGGGATAGGGGATATCCTTGTCTCAAACCCCTAGTGGGTTTGAAAAATGCCGACAGGGAACCATTGACCAAAACTACTAGAGAGGGGGTTGAGATGATTTGATGGATGATATTACAGGTATTAGAATTGAATATAAAGGCACCAAAACCCTGAGAAGGAACTTCCAATCAACCCAATCATAATCCTTAGACAATTTGAGCCTAAGAAGGAAGCCTTCCATTTTTCCATCTTCTAAGCTGTGAAACACTTTGTGCACTACCATAATGGAATCTAAAATTTGTCTCTCGAGCACAAAACCATACTACTGAGGAGCAATAATAGGGAGAGAACTTTAAGAATTCTAGAGGCAATTAGTTTAAAGGAAATCTTGAAGAAAGAGTTGTACAAACATACAAGTCTAAAAAGTTCCATTGAGTCTACCCCCGTGAGTTTAGGAATAAGCACCAAAAAAGTAGCATTAAGTTCTTTGACGAGATTCTTCAAGCCAAAAAGTTCATGCACCATTTTAACCACATCATATTTCACCACATCCCATAAAAGATGAGAGAAAAACATTGGGAAGCCATCAAGACTAGGGGCTTTATCACCTGAGAGAGAGTCTAGGGGTTTTTTAACTTCAACCAAGTCCAGGATAGAACATAAGGCTTTGTTTTGGTCTTCAAAGATTATTTTAGGAATATTGTTAAGAAGTGTATCTTGATCCTCTTTCGACATCTCTTGATCTTTGGAGAGGAGGCAAGAGAAGAAAGTAATAGCTTCCTTCACAATATCCTCTTCCTCCTACAAAATCTAGTGTCCCTTCTTAATACTGCTAATTCTATTGGCCACTCTATGACGTATAGTAGAAAGATGGAAGAATCAATTGTTTTGGTCTTCTTTCCTTAACTAGATGAACCTTGATCTCTATTTCAAAAAAGTCTCCTCCTACCATATTATATTATGATACTATGACAACATAGACTTCTTCTTAGTCAATCAGATCTCATCATAGCCCTCTCTTTGGATTTCTTCTTGAATGAGATTTAGGTCCAAGATCGCCTTGTCTTTAGCAGAGAAAATATTGGCAAATTCTTCCTTATTCCATTATTTGATATTAATTTTAATGTTTCTAAGGTTTTTGGCCATCCTGAACATGACAGTGCTCTTTATATCTATATTCCACCAATCTTTTATTTTGTTTTTCAGGTTAGGATTAGAGATCAACATTTTTTCAAATCTGAATGTAAAGCTCCTTTTCTTAGCAATCCGGTCAAGAGTAAGAGAGATGGAAGAATGATTCGAGCCAATTCTAACCAAGGTGAAAAGGTTATAATTATAATGATTCATCCAATCAATAGTGATCAAAGCACAATCCAACCAGACTTGAATGCACTCCCTTCCAATTCTCTTGTTGGACTAGGTGAAATCAACACCCTGGAGGTCCAGATCTAAGAGGGCTTGGTCATGAATGAAATCCATTAGATCTTTCCTACTTTCCAGATCTGGGGAGATACCTCCATATTTTTCTCCTTCTTTGAGGGGAGTATTGAAATCCTCCATGATAATCCCCTTAGTAAGATTTGAGCCAGCCATTATGGTTTGATTTTCTCCCAATAAGACCTTCATTTCTTGGAGTTAGGAGCATATATATTTAAAATAAACTAACTTTCATTGTATTTTATCTTAGTGAAATTCATAAGGAGAATATTACCTTCTTCATGAACAAGTTCAGCCTTGAGATGAAAGGAATTCCACATTATTTTTAGGCCTCATGAGGCTCGTTCAGAGCTACATGCTTAATTTCAATAGCTTTACAAAATATGATACCTTCAATCTTGTCCTTCTTCATCTTGGTTTCCTAGATTAGCATAATATAAGGTATGTAATACCTTATCATATTTCTAATAACATCCTGCTTATGTGAGTTTTTTAGTCCACAAATATTCCAAGATATGAATTTCATTTCTTTTTGGAAGTGTAGACTTCCTGGATAGTCTTCTAGGTCCCATCCGCTTAGTTCTTGTTGGCTTATTCTATCCAGACCTAGCTTGCTTTCTTTCTCCCTAGAATTTTTAACTTGGCGCCTACATCTACTTTATTTCTAGTTCAGGTTGCTACTGGGGAGATTGGGAAAGGATCTCTACTATTAGATTTCTTCTTTTTCTAGACTAAATTCCACTCTCCCTCGTTTACTTCTTTGTATCTCACAAAGAGCTCTTCCACTTTTGTGTGATGCCTTGGGGAAGTTAATTCCATTAATTCTTCCATTTTTTAAACCTACCGAGAGGCCAATTTCTCAGAGAAAGGGTTGGATTCTTGTGAAGGGACACCTCTTTGCATAAATTGCTTTAGACTAGAGAACCCTTCCTCCAATGTATTTTTAAGGGAGTCTAGGACGAAGGAGATGTGGTCCATTCTAGGGAAAGAATCCCCTCTTTTAGATAATTCAACTCCCTTCATAATGATCTCTTGCAAGACCTCTTGTAAGATATTAACTTCCAAGATTTTTTCAATGCCATCCAAGGGAAGAAGCTCCCCCCTATTCTCTAGATTTTCTTTTTGAGGATGAAATATCTCCCCTTCATCTTTGTTTTTATTATCTTCCTTGTCTGCTTGGTTTGTATTAGTTTCTAGGTTCACCTCTACTAAATCCTTTTTCTTCCATACTCTTTGGGCATTGGCCTCAATATCCCCTGGGGCTTCTTGATTTTCTAAAATCTAGAACACATAGCATGATTTAGCATAGTGTCTTTCTTTCTCGCAATGAAAATAGGTGAAAGGGACACTTTGAAAGTCTAGTTTTTGCACACATTTACCCAGTGTAGACTGAATCTATATAGTCTCTGGCATGTCTTTTCCTTCTTCCTCACCTATATAGATCCTTGCTTAGGTGAGGTGTCACCTTTCCACAGTGACCGATTAGATCGAGAGAAGGGTTCCAACAGATTTTTCTATCCCATCAAAAATATCTCCATACCAGAACTCCAAGGGGAGTTCTCATAGTTTAGCCTGTTAGTAATAGTCCCAAGAGATAACTGAGAGGGAGGGGGGGGTGAATCAGTTATCTACAAGTTTCAATTATTTATTTCAATTAAGTATACTTAAAAACTAAGCATAAACACAATGAAAGAACACTTGAACACGAAACCAATATTTTGGTTATGGGTAAACCCAAATAGGTAAAAACCTCGGTGGGAATTAACACCCACTAATAAACTGCACTAGTGTATAATGATCCTTGTTAGAAGATCTCACAACCCTGTCAGGAGTTGATCTTTACAATTGAATAAGTACATTGACCTAGTCAAAGGTTGGACCTTTTTAGGAGTCTTTTATGATTGACCCTATTAGGGGTCAAGACACACTATTTGAGAGCTCACTTCTCAAAGGGGTGAAGGCTGCAACCTTCTAAATAATATATGCACACAATATCTAGATCTTGGTGAACTATGAGGTAGACCTGATGTCTTGATCAGTTCCAATGAATAGCTCACTCTTTCTTCTCTATCACATAGACCTCTTCTTGATGACACACTATTTCACACTCTCTGCTCTAGTCTAATCTTTTATCTCCATGTCATACATCTAGCGATCACAAACGACCGCTATAAGTATCTTTCCTCTAAATGATATAATCAATTTGGCCTATTAGAACCACCTCAAAATAATATTAGAGAAACAATAAAAATCTCCAATAACATATCTATCAACTCTACTAAGCACGCAACACAACCTGGGACTTGTCCAAATTAATCAATATAGACACACGCTACATATTGTTGGCTCTACCAAATTAACTAGTGCTTTCTCCTCAAGCTGAATTACATCATGTTCTCTTAACCAAAATTTATTAACTCTTGTATAATTACTAATCCAACCACACATACTGAAATGTTAGGCACAACTCCTGTACCAATATAATCTATGTCGGCTCTTCTGGATAAACATAGGAAACTGTAACTGGTGAATAGCGATTACATAACTTCACTTCTACTACACATCAGACTCTATGTCCATGAATGGAGCAATGATAATATGGCTCCATCATATATCCAAAGGCTCAAGGCTCCATGATAACTGTATGGACAATCACTCGTAGAACACTGCCTGTAACTATGTTAAGAACACTGCTGACACAAGCTGCTACATAACTGTCTATACTAACAATTAAGCTCCATGTTCATGATATGATGTCGATAACATGTCCATGCTACATATACTCAAATATTACTGCATAATTCTTCCATGCATGCTACTTGACATATGTTTTCATCCATGACAAACATACAATTAGCACTAGCTTGTGTGCAAATCTCCAACAATATCCCCCTTTTGCATTGATGGAAACATACGGAATTAAAAACACTACCAATCCAAATGACTAATTATTTTATAACATTCTCCATTTCCTCATCAAAACTCCCCCAATGATGAATCCTCCATCTGATGCAATATTCTTCAATATTCTCCATTTCCTCAACTAAACTACTTCCATGATTGAATACTACTACCTCTTATTGCTACATATTATTCCTTCTTAATTCTACATGTACTCTCCCTTTACAATTGTTTTTAATGACTATATACTACTCCCCCTTTGACATCAATGGCAAAGGGCACCAAACATTTAACCATTGGTACTACTCCTAAAATAGAGCAGTCAACCATCCATTAGTCATTAAGGACTCATGGTCTTTTCTCTTTCTATAAGCAGAATCAGGGAAGGGAATTACCCCCAGCTTCTCCCTGAGATACTAAAAATTATCCTTTGGTAAAGGCTTTGTGAATATATCTGCAAACTAATTTTTATTACTCACAAAATCCAACTTAACTTCTTTTTCTGCTACTTTCTCTCTCAGGAAGTGATACTTAATCTCTATGTGCTTTGTCTTTGCATGCATCACAAGATTCTTTGACACGTTGATAGTGCTAGTGTTATCACAATGAATAACAATAGGATAATAAATTTTAATTCCAAAATCCTTTATCATTTGTTTGATCCAAACAATTGTATAAAAATTCAAGACTACTACAACATACTCTTCTTCTTTTGTTGACTAAGAAATACAATTCTGCTTCTTTCTTGTAAAAGTGACTAGTCTATCACAAAGAAATACAACTCCTCCTAATGTACTATTTCTATCATCCACACATCCTACCGATTCTACATTTGTATATACATGAAGCTTAACATTCTCTGAATTAGGATACCATAGACCATAATCTATAGTGCCTTGCAGATATCTAAATATTTTCTTTATGACCATGAGGTGACTTTGTATAGGCTCTGTTGAAAATCTTCCAACTATGCTAACTGCATTAGAAATATTATGTCTAGTTTGAGTAAGATATATGAGTTTACCAATCATAGACTTGTATAATGTTATATCTACTACTAGACAATCATCTTCTTTTGTAAGTTTGCATCTTGTTATCATAGGTGTACCCATGGGATTACAATCATCCATCTTTAACCTCATCAATATTTCTTTCACATACTTAGATTGATTAATGAAAATACCTTTCTCTACCTACTACACATTTAATCCCAAAAAAGTATTTGATAGGAGCAATCATGCTCATCTCAAACTCACTCTGCATTTCCTTAGCAAATTCTTCACTAAGTTTGTCATTACCACCAAAGATAATGTCATCAACAGATATAGCTACAAGTAGTAATCCTTCAGATGTCTCTTTGATAAACAGATTACAATCTACTATTATCTTTATTAGATATACATCTAGTCACTCATACCAAGCCCTAGGGGCTTGCTTAAGTCCATAGAGGGATTTCTTTGATCTACATACCATATCAGGTTTGTCTGATAAGGTGAATCCTTTCAGTTTCTCTATGTATACTTCTTCCTTTAAGTCACCATTCAAGAATGTTGACTAAACATTGATCTGATAAACTTTGAAGTTTTTGAATGTTGCATAAGCTAGAAACAACTTAATATATTCTAATCTTCTCACAAGTACAAATGTGTCTGAATAATCAATACCTTCTCTTTGTGCATATCCCTTGCATACTAACCTTTCTTTATTCCTTACTATTGTACCATCTTCATTCATCTTGTTTATGAATATCCACTTGGTTCCAATCACATTCTTATCACTAGGTCTTGGGACCAGTTCCCAAGTATCATTCTTAATAATCAGATCTAGTTCTTCTTTCATGCAATCATGCTAATTTGAATCATTACATGCATATTCAACACTTAAAGGTTCAATCTGAGATAGTAAACATACCATGTGATTGCTTGTTGAACTCTTTGCATTTGATCTTGTTGTGATTTTTCTGCTCTAATCTCTAATGATGTCATCTTTAGAGTGATATCTAGATCTAAACTTTGGAACTTTGGGTGATACCATCTCATTGACCTTTTGAGTTTCTTCTTCACTTGTTTCAGGGTCATTGAACAATACATCAATACTGTCAAACATCTCTTCAAAAACTATCTCGCTAGTGGAAGGACTGGGTTCTTCTTGAATCATAGGTGAATAATCATGATATCTTTCTTGAACCATAAACTTTTCATCAATCTTAGCATAATCACTTTCAATGATCTTCTTCAAACTCAAATTAAAACATCTATAAAATTTTCTTTTAGTAGAGTAACCAAGGAAAATACCTTCATCGCTTCTTGCATCAAACTTTCCTATTGCCTCATCCCTCTTGATGTAGCACTTACTTCCAAAGATTTTGAAGTATTTCACTATGGGAACATTACCAAACCATAGCTCATAAGGTGTCTTGTTCACACTAGGCCTCAATTGTATGTTATTGATGGTATAGACTGTTGTATTGACCATATCTCTCCAATAGGAGTGTGCAACTTTTCCTTCAATCATGATAGTGTGTGCTGTATCAAGGATGATCATATTCCTTATTTTTGCAATCCCATTCTGCTGAGGGGTTCTAGGTGCACTCAACTGCCTCTTTATGCAATGTTCTTTGTAGTACTCATAAAATCTATTAGAGGTGAATTCTCCTCCTCTATCCGATCTTAGACATTTTATCTTTAGTCCAGATTCATTCTCAACCTTAGCTTTGAATATTTTGAACTTTTCAAATTCTTCTAAATTATCTTTCAAGAACACAACCCACATCATTCTAGAATAATCATCAACAAACAAAATGAAATACCTTTCACCATAGTATGATCTTGTTTGAATTGGTCCACATAGGTCTGTATGAATTAGATCTAATTTTTTTTTTGTTGAATTATTCTTTCTTCTAAATGAACGCCTCACATTCTTTCCCATCACACATTCTCTACAAATAGTATCAATTGGTTTTTCTATGCTAGGTAGATCTCTTAATGCCTTTACATTTCTTATCTTTACTATGTTATCAAAATTGATATGACATAGTCTTTTATGTCATAACCAACTGTCATCTACTTTAGTAAAAAAACAACTTGCTTCTGAATCAAGAGCTGAAAAACATAACCTTTAGTCTTTGAACTTGATGCAATCATTACACCATGCTTGTTCTTAATGATGCACTTTTTATCTTTGAACTCCATTCTGTAACCTTTTTCAAGCAACTGTCCAACACTAAGAAGGTTATGCTACAAATCATCTACATAAAGAACATCAGCAATGTTGTTCTTTGCATCCAATGTGATAGCTCCTCTACCAATGATAGGTTTAGGAGTGTTATCTCCAAATCTAACCATTCCACCTTTGTATTTGTCGAGATGAACAAATCTATCTTGATGACCTATCATGTGATGTGAACAACCTCTATCTATAATCCAATCCATCCTTATGTCTTCTTCTGAAATCAATGCTAGCTCTTGTTCCTTTTTCTCATCTTCACAATCCATCTCATCATACAACTTTTATATAATAGCAATGAATCTAATTTCATCTTCAACTAAATCATCATCAGAAAATCCGTCACCAGTGTTAGCACTTGAAAGAATTTCCATGGTTTTCTATCTTTTATATGGTCTTTCCCTGTAAAATTTCATGGCCTTAGCATGTTTTTCTGGTCCCTACAATCATTTTTGTCTCTGGCTTTGAAACCCTTAGTTCAAATTTAAAAAAACCAACCGCTGGTAAAAAATTGCCCTAGTCCTATTCTAATTCTTCATTACCTTTTTGGGCCACTTAAGTTTTGTTAAAATGCATGTGTGCATTTCTTTCCCGGCTTGTTGCATATTCATTTAATCCTCAGATAGTTTGTCTTTTATTTCGACAAATTGGTGATTACCTACTTGTCGCTTGTTCACGTGTTGCCTGGCAGTCACATCTTTTCATTCTGCGAATTGGTGATTACTCATTTGTCACTGGTTCACTTGGTTTCCTGGCAATTTATCTTTCCTCTCGATGATTGGGAAAACACTGTGGTCACGTATTCTCCTATTCCTAGTGGCTTATCTCTTAATGGTTTGTGACTTGGCATGGTGGTTTCCTTTTCTTTGGTCGCGTGTTCACATTATTTTTTGGGCCCGGTCTTCTGATAGGATCTCCATCTGATGGTTAGCATAAGTTCTTATAGGATTTTTTAGAAGCTTGAGATCTTATGCCAATCGTTGATCTTTCCTGGTGACGTAGCCTTTCTTTTCAAGTGGGTCCACATGCCAGGTATGCTGATTTGGTGATATTTGATTGGTCAGTGGGAGTGTGAAGTGGAATCCTGTCAGTGGGACCAGTTCTCTTGGCATCCAAGCATATTAAAGTTTGGTTTAATCTTGTGGCTGTTGTTATTCCACAAGGATGACATGCTCGATCTTTAACATAGTAGTATAGTGATAGTCGTTGATTCTTGTAAAGGATTTGTGGGTCTAAGGGAACACATAAGCACAGTTGGTGGTTTTTGATTGGTCCATGTATGAACACAGTGGCATGCTGTCAGTGGGACCTAAGTTTCCAGCTTTTCAGAGGGTCCTGACACTGTTAGTAGATTGATGACCAACGTATGATCTTATGGGTTTTGTCAGAGGTTTGAGATCTTACACTAACTGTCGGTCTTACTTTTCTCAGAGGTGATAAAGTAATGCGGGTCCACTACCATGTTGGCACAGTTGGCATTCTTTCACTAGACGATATGTTGCTGAGAAGGATCTTGTTAGTGGGGCCTGCAAAGAAGGTTTTTCAATCAATAGTTGGTGCATGATCTTAAGGAATATTCCTACCTGATGAGATCATGTGCCATCCATTGATTTCACATCTTACTTGGACGTATCAGTGGGTCCTATGTTAGGGGTGACCGAGTGATTATAGAATGTGATATAATGACATGTGGCAGTTTGTAGGCGGGCCTAGGTGGGGTCTGGCAATCTTGATAAAGTTTTTAGCATCTGAAAAATTTTAAAAGGGTTCACTCATTCACGTAGTAAAACGGTGGTATTCTAAATTGGCTGGCAATTCAGTGAGTGTGTATTCACGTGATCGCTAAAATTTTTGGTGGTAGCATAAGGTTTTCCATGAATGGTTGATTTCCCTTCAGTCACTTATTCACCAGGTGTTGCGAAGATAAGTCAGGGTTCCTTTTGTTCACTCGTTCACTGAGTAAGGTAGTAATGTTCCAAAATATTTAGTGACTTAGCGAAGAGGGGCCACATAATCACTAGATATATTGGGTGAGGTAAAAAGTATTCTATGACTTGGAGGTCTCTTTTAGTCACCAGTTAGCTAAAAGGGGGCTAAGGTCAAATATCTTCCTTTTTTTTCTAGGTCATGGAGGTAAAGATGGGTTAAGGTTTTCTCTCCGTGAATAGGAAAAAGCATTGTCGCATGGTCGCTAAATGTAAACAAGGATTCCTTTTAAACTTAAATCATAAAAGACCACAAAAAGGAGGAATCAGATGGTCAGGACTTAAAGTTGATGGAGATTCAAATTTTGACTGCCAATTCACTACAAGTGCCATAATGTAGCCATTTTTTTTCAAATTTGAATTCCTAAGGGTTTTTCCTATGACTAGAAGGACTGAAATTGAATGCGGAAGTGACTAGAGCTAGTAAGAGATGATTTATTTTCCATTACAGTGTGGTCTAGGGTGTTTCATGTTTGTTTTTAGGGTCTGTACTATGCGGTTTTGGGCTTGAGGTGTGTTGCAAGTGGCCAAAAAGGGTTGAAAATTTCAAATTTTCATAATTTTTAGTACTTTCCCAGAGATTTGTCATGAGTGCAAATCTTCCTCAGGCATGGCTGACTAGTTTTCTTCCCCTGCAATTAATTTTTGACCATTTCCAGTTGGTTGGGTGGTTGAAACCCTAACCCTAGTCATCCGTAGCTTGTTGCAACCTATGTTGGGTTTCCAAGATGACTAGGGGGTATATGTGGCAAAATTTTTGACTGAGAAAAGGTTCCAAAACTTTCTTTTGGTCCCTAGTTGTTAATGGTGTTATACTGAAAGAGGAACTAGATTTTGTGTCTTTTCCTATCCTTGTGTTGTTCTGATTATATATTCATCCTGAATATGTTAATGAGAATGCTATTGAGTTCCAATCTTGCATTTGTGTATGTCTTCTTGTTTTTGTTCTAAGCTCATATATGTTAGTGTCACAAAGTGTATTAGCATATGGTAAACAAAGAGTATTGTGAAGTCATCTCTGAGTTCCTAACAAAGTTAGGATTAAAGTCTTTTAGGTGGGTTCAGTGAGTTTACAACCAAGTAAGAATCTGATGTCCTTGTGTTTGAGGGAGAGGGGTAATAGGAAAAACACTTATCCTGGATTCAATTGAGTTTGAGTTAAGGCCTTCAGTTGATGTATGTAATAGGGTGACTCTTTGCCCTAGGTTAAGGCATTGGTCCATCCTTTGGAGGCATTTCATTGTCATCAACCACACATGCACAAATTAAATGATCAAATCCTTAAATCAGTTAGTAAAGAGTATATTGGTCTAATATTTTGAGACTCCTTTGGAGAAGTGAGTCAAGGGTACACCCACCTGAGCATTAAGGCTCAAAGTGTAGGAGGATCTCTTTTGATCCTTGTTAATTGGCCCTCTTCTTTGTAGACTTTGGAGTGGTGATAGAGTCAAAGTTGTATTATTTAAGTTATCCATCAAAGTATAAATCTACAAGTTGAAGATCAAAGGGATCTACCAACAACCAGCATAGTAACATTCTTTTGTATACTTAGGCTTGTAGTTAGTACTGGATTTCTTAACTCTTGTAGGACACTTAGATGCAAAGTGACCAATCTTGTTTCATGAGAACCATTTGAATGGTAACTAACCTTCATACTCTACTTTTCCTTTTCTTTCTTTCTTAGCAATCATAGAAATAATATCATCTATCTCTTTATCTTCATCTTCATCATCAAAATTACTAGAAGTGTTTAAAGATTTCTTACCATGGAATGATGCATTGGAGGTTGTCTCACTTTTAGGCTTTGTCTTCAATCTTGAAATCTCAAAAGCTAAATTTTTACTGATCAAGGTCTCTCTCTTGAAAAAAATTTTAAGTTGCATGGTCTCATCAAGGATGTTGATCTTTTTTTCACACTCTGCTATAAGAGTAGTCATCAACCTATCCATAATGTTTTCCTCTGATATCTGTCCACTATTATTCCTGATTCCAGCAACTACTTCATTAATCCTTTGGTTGTAAGGTCTAATGTATTTTTCAGGGTGCATCTCTAATGCATTGTATGTTTTCTTCCATGTCTTTCTACTGTCATTTTTTTCTTGTGTATCTCCTTCAAACATGTCTTCTAGGTGCTTCCCTATCTTGTAGGTTGTATCTACTTTATTTAACTCTGAAAAATCACTATAAGATAAGGCACTGATAAGGGATTCTTTGGCTATTGCATTCTGATGGAATATATCCTTTTTCTTGCTAGTAGCATCATCCTTTGCAAAATCTTCTAGAGAGGGGGTCTTAATTTCTTTGATAGCCACTTAAAAAACTTCAAAAGAAATGCACTACAAATGTGTCACCATCTTGTTCTTCCATCAGGATAGTTCTCTCCATCAAACTTAGGACTTTTTTTTCTAAAGAATTCCATTTGACCAACCTCAAGCTGTTAAACTTTCTCTTTGACACACTTGGCTCTGATACCAATTGTTAGGAATAGTCCCAAGAGATAGCTGAGAGGGGGCAGGGGGCTAAATTAGTTACCTACAAGTTTCAATTCTTTATTTCAATTAAGTATACTTAATTATTAAGCATAAAAAAAATGAAAGAACACTTGAACACGACACTAATATTTTGGTTACGGGGAAACCCAAATAGGTAAAAACTCCAATGGGAATTAACACCCACTAATAAACTGCACTAGTGTATAATGATCCTTATTAGAAGATCTTAAAACCCTATTAGGAATTGATCTTTACAATGCAATAAGTACAATGACCTGGTTAAAGGTTAGACCCTATTAGGAGTCTTTTATGATTGACCCTATTAGGGGTGAGGATGCACTGTCTGAGAGGTCACTTCTAAAAGGGGTGAATGTTGCAACCTTCTGAATAACATATACACACTATATCTAGATCTTGGTGAACTACGAGGTAGATTTGTTGTCTTGATCAGTTCCAATGAATATCACACTCTTTCTTCTCTATCACATAGACCTCTTCTTGATGACACACTACTTCACACAGTCTTCTTTGCTCTAATCTTTTATCTCCATGTCATACTTCTAGTGATCACAAATGACTGGCTATAAGTATCTTTCCTCTAAATTATATAATCATGTCAGCCTATTATAACCACCTTGAAATCATATTAGAGAAACAATAACACTCTCCAATAAAATCTCTGTTGTTTCTACTAAGCACGCAACACAACCTGGGAGTTGTCCAAATTAATAAGTGTAGATGCATGATACATACTATTGGCTCTACCAAATTAACTGATACTTTCTCCTCAAGCTGAATTAGATCATGCTCTCTTAAGCAATCCATATTAACTCTTCTCTAATAACTAATCCAAGCATGCATACCAAAATGATAGGTGCAAATCCTATACCAATATAACCTTTGTTGCCTCTTCTAGATAAACATAGGAAACTATAACTCATGAATAGCAACTGCATAACTTCACTTCTAATATACATCAGACTCTATGTACATGAATGGAGTAATACTAACATGTCCCCATCACATATCTAAATATGAAAGGCTCCATGATAACTATACGGACAATCACCCACACAACATTGCTTGTAACTCTGTGAGGAACACTGCTAACACAAGTTGCTACATAACTATTTGTACTAACAATTAACCTCTGCATCCATGATATCATGTTGATAAGATGTCCATGATACATATACTCAAAGCTTACTACATAAGTCTTCCACACATGCTACTTACCATAAGTTTTCATCAATGACAAACATACAGTCAACATTGGCTTGCTGGAAAATCTCCAACATAACCCACACTGTGGCTTGAACAAAGAAAGAATCATTTAGGTCTAGCTTGGGAGGTTTTGCAATGCTAAAGTCGCTTTCCCTATGGACCAAGTTTTTTCATACAATATTTTGTCTAGATCTTCCATGCAAGATAAATCAAAAAACATAAAGCCCTTCGCCATAGCAATGATTTGGATTGAACCCTTCTAATCCCATATTTTTTGCAAAGACCCTAACAATATTAGTGTTTGGTGTTGGCCCCACAAATTTACCCACTACATGGTTGCATTATTGTGATCAACAAGCTCGTCAGGAATCTCAATAGGGTATTTTCCTTTTTCCTTATCTGATATGTCCTTAATAGTTGGAAAAGAGGACTTTTCTATACATTTAACCCCCAAAAGAGTTGACCACCGGTGATTTAGGACATTATTTTCTTGATCACATGGCTGGGTCCCCATGACTAAGGTTGGTCTAGGAAGAACACCAAGAATCTCTTCCCTCACCCCCCCTTTCCAAGGTCTTTCTACTTGTCACATGGGACACCTTCCTTTTTTTGGATTTGTAGAGTCTTGATCTACAAGAGATCCATCGATGTGGGCATCCCCTAAGGATCCCATGGCTTGCAGACTAGGATTCCCACCTGCCTTCAAATTCAAAAATCTTCTCACTCCCACTCCTGCTCCTATGCTCGCCATCCCTCTAGAATAATATATTGTTTAGATAGGCATTTAAATGTCATAAATGTGAAGTTGAAAAATGAATTTTTAGTTTTATAATTACTGAATGCAACATTACGTGGTTCATTGTTTTTGGGTTCATTCCTCTCTAGAAAGTGTTCAATATTGTATGGTTCAAGTATTTGTGTTTTAATGTATAGATCCTATCTCATGGCTCTAAATATCATAATGAATGTAGCATATTTTTCCATGTGTGATGTGTTAATTTGAGCAAGAAATATCTATGTGGTCCATGTTCCCTTCCTTACAATTGTGATAATTCTTTAGTGTGACCTATTTCAAATTGTATTAGGTTGACTTAATTAATTTTGGTGTATTAGAATGGTATAAGAGTTCAATGATTCAATTTGATAATATGCAAGTAATATGTAAAGTGAATGTACATTTCAAAATGAAATATATGTGTATTCATGTGTAAGTGAAATTAATACAATTGGTAGTAGACTACAATATCATTTCTATGTTGCTAATTTTTAATGATAGTGAACTTGATGGTATATTCCTTTTCTTTACTTATATTCTACCTGTGAGCCATTTTATATTGGAATTGGGCCTTATTACTTCTAGGTAGTTAGTCCAACAAAAGTTAGCCTTACCTATAGTGAGTGAACAAGTGGTGAGCCTTGATAATAATCACCTTAACCAATCTCACCTTAACTACTGTTTTATTCTTGAGAATTAATTTTCCATCATTTTTTCCATCTTGGGTTTCCACCTGAATTATTGTGTTCATGGTGTTTGATGTTTTATGCTTTTATATCATATATATTTGAATATTCAGATTTCTTTATGTATACATTAGATTAATTAAGGTTAAGGAAATTATCTTATTATAACTGATTCACCCCCCCTCCCCCCTTGTTATTTAGCCTATTCAACAAGATGTCTTATAACAAGGATATCTTCCTTTCATTAGTCTCTTCCTCCTTATGGATATCAGTTCAAGATTATCTATTTCCTTACAAAACTTTAGTTTTCACTCTTTGGTAATATTTCTTCTACATATTATTTATTTAAGGGCATCTCCTTATTATTGGAAGTAGGTATCCTTATTCTCATTTCCTTTAAATTCTTCTATAGTTATATGTTGCCATCATAAGGAGGGGGGAATAAATAAAAAAATCCTTCTATATTATCAAACTTTATTGGTCCTGACATGATGCAAATGAAGGTCTTAGAACTATTAAAATAATGTCAACTCGTAGGGGTGTCTATAATTTAGTACTAAAATTACCTATTTGTAAACACCATCTAGGATTCAACATGGGCCAATAAAATACTTGAATATTTATAGATGGATATTGGATAGGAAAATGTATTGACCAGGGCTTATTCCATATCTTTTGGAACAATGAGATAAACCCATTAATTTTTTTATAAAACTAATTTTCCAATCTTTAAGATGAAAATTTATTTTGATTATGTAAGACAGTTTAACCCTTGAGAAAGGTGACAACACTTTTAATTTTTTTATAAGCAAATTTTGGTTTATAAAAACTCCTACTTACAAAAAAACATCTTAGGGGAACGTCAAACTAACTCTGAACAAGAACAACCTTGGCTATTCACATGTTTACCCAAGACTGTCAACTCTATCCCAATAGGATAGTCATAAGACATTAGCACAGAGGTTTGTTCTTGCACCAATCCTTGTTAGATCTGAGTCAATGTGACCCTTACCCACCCTAACTCTAAACAAGAACAACCTTGGCTATTCACATGTTTACCCAAGACTGTCAACTCTATCCCAATAGGATAGTCATCAAACATTAGCACAGAGGTTTGTTCTTGCACCAATCCTTGTTAGATCTGAGTCAATGTGACCCTTACCCACCCTAACCCAAGTTTTTCTGACCTTGCGGGGTCCAATTTACTCATCAACCTTCACAAATCTTGTCTTCTATCTACCATTAGTCATAATACATAATGATATTAGGTAGCCAATACATTATAAGCATATAAAAACTAGACCATACAACACTATGAGAATGGAACATTAAGAAAAATAATGATCTACCAATCAACTAGTTTATATCATTTCCTACAGGTGGATTGGAGGTTTATACATTATCTAAGGTCACATGTAACCATAATAAGGGTTCTAGACCAATTTTTTATAAAATTGAATAACTTTCAAAATCCCAACTGAATTTAAATAATCCCAAAATAAAACTAAAATATATTTACATTTATAATAGTTCCTATAGATCTTAGGTTTTATTTGGTCTATGAAATCCATAGTAGAGCCATAGGAATAGAATTGTTAGAGGATATTTTAGAAAATTGGAACTACCTACATGAAAAATGGTATAAATCCTTCAAAACTTAATGAAAATAAGTGCAACCAAAAGAAAATGAAAATTTATTCATTCCTCCATAAATCCCAATCTATTTTATATATTTTTCTGAATGTACATATCATGTAGAGTGAAAGAACAACGTAGAAAATTGAATTTCTAGGAAATTAAAGGTTTTCTTATTGAAAATTATTGACTTCTCTATAAATCCATGATTTAATGCAGCATCGACCCACTCACCCTTATCTAAAAACTTCATTCTTGGCTATCTTAAATAAGCCCAGTAGATGTCTTTATCTCTGCAAAACTGCACACTACTTTATCACTCTTTATGACCACTGTTTTGGAGGCCCACAAACTCTTCGTACTCTGATAATAATGACATCGGCTCAAATATCAATTTTAATATTATCCCCTTCCAAGTTTCACTAGAATTTGGTCTCCATGTGGCTTGAACTAAGTCCACCACCTTCCCCTAGTGTCGTTTACAAGCATGGAGAAAATATAAGATTGTGTAATAGTTCCTGAAACCATTCCTAACTCAGATACATTCCAGAATTAGCATTTAGGTTTAATAAACCAAATCATGGAAACCAAAACATAAACTGACCAGACTGTGTATTATCCTTTTCATAACAGTTATGAACTTGGTTCACTACACTATATAACTCTTTCATAAGTAAATCGACATCAAGGGAAAATCGTATTTAACCAATATGGAATTCTTTGAAACCAATTCCACCATTTCATATGAGACTGTAAAGAACCTGAAACACAAACAAACTATAGACTTAGACTTTCTAGCCTAACATCCCGACTTTGGATTGTTACGAAATATACATGTAAATAAAACATGATTTTTCATCTTGCTGTCATGAAACCTGAATTTTTTGGTATATACCTTCACTCTACACTGAATAACTTCCATTCCCAATACTATTTCTAAAATCACTCCACTAGAGTTGTGGAGATTTGGGTTTTGCAAAACATATTAAATATTTATCAAAATCCAATGGTCCAATAGGAATTTATGGCCTTCGTACTCAAGGCTATTTTGTTGTCAAGTTAAAATGCATTCAAGGATACACATACAAAACCCAATTCAAGAAACTGTTACATTCTTTCATCTAAAAAGAACTAAAAACATATAGTGACCAGCTCATGAAGAAGACTACGACAACATTTTGCATAAAACATAGACATGCAAAAGAGAGAGGAAAAGAGATTTAAAAACACTAATTTATTTAAACTAAAACATTGGAATACAACTTGCACATATAACATGCATGTCTCTCTGGTTGCAGGCCAGAGAGCCGACCCTTTTTCCCACTCTTTTTTTTCTCTCCTCTTCCTATATCTCGTAGCTTCCCTCTATATCCTCTATTCAGTTATATGTTGTCTCTTTATAGAAATTCTTGGGTAGTTAGACTAACCATTAATCTACCCGATATTCCAAACATGGTCCCATGAAATTCTAAATGACTAAGATATTACAATTTTGTGAAACTTGTCATAAATTTGAAGAGTCAAGGTGCCCCCGTACCATACTCCTTGGCTTAAAAGATTTTTATGTCCCATGGAAATGCTGAGGTGATAATTCTAAAAAAAAATCTTTTGCCTCTGTTTCTTCATCATGGAATCAATGCTTCTGCTGCTTCCACTTTTATTGTTACACGACTCCCATCAATTGAGTTTATGCTAGTTGTTGTCCACCACTCTTCATGCTGTTGCTTCACACCAGCATTGTATTTCCATCTTACCCACACAAGATTCTGGAAGATGCTTCCCACCCTTCTCTTAGTGGTTGCTCACATTGCACCTTCTACCTAACTTTATCTCATTGGAGACAGTATCAAGACCCCTATTGAGATCTTCAAACATGAAGAACACCTTCATCCTTTTGTAGCTTGGATGGATCAACTTGAAACCATGAATTTCATCACAAGAACCCACAAAGCTCATGCCTTGTGTAGATTTCCTTCTACACACTTAGAATCTTCTGAGATTTGATATCATTCTGATGTAATGCACCATCGACCCACTCACCCATATTTGAAAACTTCATTCTTGGCTATCTTAAATCTTCCTCGTAGATGTCTTTATCTCTACAAAACAGCACACTACCTTGTCATTATTTATGACCATTGATTTGGAGGCCCACAAACTCTTCATACTCTAATAATAACGACATCGGCTCAAATTTAAATTTTAATATTATCCTCTCCTTCCAAGTTTCGCTAGATTTTGGTCTCCACATGGCTTGAACTGAGTCCACCACCTTCCCCTGGTGTCATTTACAAGCATGGACCTAATACAAGATTGTGTAACAGTTCTTGAAACCATTTCTAACTTAGATACATTCTAGAATTAGTATTCAGGTTTAATAAACCAAATCATGGACACCAAAACATAAACTGACCAGACTATGTATTATCCTTTTAATAATAGTTACAAACTCAGTTCAGTACACTATATAATTCTTTCATAAGTAAATCGACTTCAAGGGAAAATTATAGTTAACCAATATGGATGTCTTTAAAACCAGTTCCACCATTTTATAAGAGACTATGAAGAAGCCGAAACACAAAAAAACTAGAGACTTAGACTTTCTAGCCTAACATCTCGAATTGGGACTGTTACGAAACATACATGTAAATAAAATTGGATTTTTAATCTTGCTATTATTAAACCTGAATTTCTTGTATTGACCTTCACTCTACAATGAATAAGTTTTGTTCGCAAAACTATTTTGAGAATCACTTCGGTCCAGTTGTGGAGAACTTGGTTTTGAAAAACATATTAAACATTTATCAAAATCCAACGATCCAAGAGGAGTTTATGGCCTTCACACTCAAGGCTATTTTGTTGTCAAATTAAAATAGATTCAAGCATAAACATACCAAACCTGATTCAAGAAACTGTTACATTCTTTCATCTAAAAAGAACAAAAAACATATAGTGACTAGCTCATGAAGAAGAGTACGACAACGTTTTGCATAAAACATAGACATGCAAAAGAGAGAGGTGACAAGATTTAAAAACACCATTTTATTGAAACTAAAACATTGGTATACAACTTGCACATATAACATGCATGGCTCTCCAACTGTAGGCTAGAGAGCCACTCCTTTTTCCCACTCTTTTTTTCTCTTTCCTCTTCGTATATCCCATAGCTTCCCTCTATATCCTCTATTTAGTTGCATGTTGTCTCTTTATAGAGATTCTATGGTAGTTAGACAAATTATTCATCTACCCAATATTCCCATTCCCACATTTGGTTACAAATGTCATTTAGTCCATTTATGAATACATCAGTGCAATTTTAAACACTTAAACCATTTCCTAACATGGTCCTATGAAATTCTAAATGGCTAAGACATTACAATTTTATGGAACTTGTCATTAATTTCAAGAGTCGATGTGTCCCTGCACCATAGTCCCATGCTTAAATTATATCCATGTCCCATGGAAATGTTGAGGTGAGAATTCTGCAAACAAATCTTTCACCTTTATGTCTTCATCATAGAATCAATGATTTCGTTGCTTCCTCTATTGTTTTTACATGACTCCCATCAATGTAGTTTATGCTGGTTTTTGTCCACCACTCTTCAAGTTGCTTCTCCACACCACCACTATACTGCCATCTTACCCACAAGAGATTCTGGAAGATGCCTCCCACCCTTCTCTGAGTGTTTTCTCACATTGCACCTTCTACCCTGCTTTATCTCATTGGAGATAGTATCAAGACCCCTACTGAGATCTTCATACATGAAGAACACCTTCAACCTTCTACAGCTTCGATGGATCATCTTTCCCATCTCATGTTATCACTTCTATTTTAATATCTTTTCAAACATCATGCTTGTGGATGAGATATTTCTAATCAAATTTTACTCAACTAGTTTATTTGGAGTTTATTTTAAGTAATAACCACTTTTGTTCATGCATTTTATCTTTTTTATTTCATTTTCCTCATGCTTTTCTTTTCTTCTTCCCTTATGCATGGTTGTCTAAGTTGAGGTCCTTAATTTTTGGTCTTGTTTCCTACAAATTAGGGATGTATTATCTCTTTTTAATTTACCCATGATCATTTCTCTATTTCTTTATCTCTCTTATTCTCACTCACTTTTTTTTATGATGAGAATGAGGTTTTTGTTCAAGGATTATGGAGAGGGTGGGATGGTGACTTAGTAATCCTTATTCTTTGTACCTTAAATTTTTTTCTCTAATTAAATTGGTGTCAACTTGATCACACACAATTCAACATTTATCAACAATGGTAAATAAAATTTATCAATCAGTAATAACAATCAAAAATATCATTCTACACATACAACACCATTTTTTAATGTGGAAACCCAACTTTAGGAAAAACTAGTGTGCAAATTGTAACACATTAAAGAAATACTCCTTTGAACTACGTTCAATTAAAAGATGATCTTGTTAAAGATTACAATGCACACTATCAAGTATGACCTAATTAAGAGATTTATGTCAGATCTGCTAGGATCTTCACCCTATTAGGAGTGTCCTAGTTAAAGGACTTCAAACACTCTTTAAAATGTTACCTTTTTAGGGATTTTACAATAATACTATTAGGTCCATTTGGTTAAGATATTTTTCTGTTACAAATATTAATACGAAAGATTATTTAAACTAACTTGTAAATATGAAACTATCCTTTTCATAATTAGATTCTTTGTGCCCTCTTTATCTTCATTTCAATACTTGACTTTCCACTGGCTTCAACACTTCATCAATCACAACTTTCTACCTAGGAATTCAACTTTTTCCTTCCTCACTACAACAATCAGTGACTCTATATCCCTTCAAATAGAAATCATTTTGTCCATACAACTTCATCCTTTATATAGACATCTTTTTTCCACTTAATATTTTTTATCACATTTACTTTTGATTAGTCTAAGTCATCCAGCTCATTTCATTAACTTATTAATTAAATTTGGATCTTAGTAACACATTTTATCATCACCTCAATACTTGAATGTTCTATCATCATAGATCTCTTGATCTAGCCCTTTCTCATCATTAGAATCTTCCATCTCATCATAGCTCAATATTAAATGTTGTTTTGATCCTTGTATTTAATTTTTGTTCCTTGCTTGGTGAATAAATTAATTTCTTCAACTAAATTTTGGTTAAATTTACTTGGTGATTAAAACCATCTTCTCAATGTCTTGAGTTCATTTTCCTTTACTGAAACTTACTTTTCTCTTACCAAATGACTTTTTCTGGTTGGTAACCATAACTATTTTTCTTGCTAATTTGACTAATATTCTTTACTAACTCAAGTGATATAATCAAATGTTTTCTATAAAACAAGTATATCAACATAATCTTAGCATTGTCTGATCTATATAACATTTCACTTTATCTTCTTCTTAAAACTTATATCATACTCTGAATGAAATTGCAATACAATATAAATTAGATATCAATTTCTTCACATCAATGACAAGATAATAACTAATCTAATATTTCTATTATCTTGTATTTCTCTTATGTTGGTTGGTCTTCATCATCATCATCACCATCAGTTATAGTAACAATCTCCCTCTTTGGCATCAATGGCAACACTTACTATCAATCTTCGATGTTCAATTGATGATGGCATCATTTTTTGTCTTGACTTTATCTTGTAATCCTTTTGAGATTTATCTTTCTTCTTTGCTTGATCTCCTTCTGTAATCATTCTCCCTCTTACTTTAGATTAAATTTCCTCAGAGTAATCTAATCTCTCCCTTTACTGTACTTTCCCCCTTTTTTTCAGTAAACTTCTCCCTCTTTGACAACAATGCCAAAGACACATACTCCTAGAAACTTTTCTTAGGTGGTAAATCATACCTCAAATGTACCAATTTATCATTACTTCTATAAACATCTTTCATAGCATTAGGCCTCACCCAAAGAGTGAACAATAGCATCAACTCACAAAATATATATTTTGATGAAAATTCGAATTGACGCAACATTCATCTTGCCTTAGTGAATATTGAATAGGGGAAGAACCCCTGACTTACCTCAAAAATACTCAAAATCATCCTTCGATAGTGGTTTGATAAATATATCAACTATATCTTCCTTTGAATTCACATGCTTATCTTGAACTTTTTCTCTCAAGTAATGATACTGCATAGAAATTTTATTTGTCTTTGAATGCATCCCTAGATTATTTGATATGTTAATAGTGTTAGAGTAATCATACTTTATGCTTATTAATTAAATCACTTTGGTTTAATTAATTAAGTCATTTATTACTCTATTTACTTAAGCTATCTTTTAGGTGCATTGTAATTAATATATTTATTAATTATAATGTGCAACCTAGCTTTATTTTTTGCTTTATAGCTTTAGGGTTTTATTGTTCACCTATATGGTTGAACCCTTTGTACATTCTTTTTAGGAATTCACTTATTGGATCATAATAGAGATTGCTCTTTGCATGTCCATAAGATGTCTCTGGCTTTTTGGCCTCCATGATTTTTCTTGCTTCTGTGCTTTGCTTCTTCCATGTGACAGGGTTATGCATGCAGGTGTTCTTGGGAGATTAGTATTTCACCTAATCTAACATGGTATCAGAGCCATCTTGCTGCTCGCTGTTCGTGTTTTGTTGAAGTGTTTCAGAAGCAGGAGGTTTTCAAGGGTTTCAAAAGTTTTTTTTGTGGATCTAGGGGGGAGCCAAAATTTGGCTCACCTTGGGCAAAAACGGACACCACCATTGTGTCCGGAAGGCCCAAGAACCCCTAAATCCATATAAAACTTGTCCATTTTGGACACAGTGGCATCTGAGGCAAAAAAATTTTGCATACCAAGGCCGTACGGCCCTGGCACGCACTTCGAGATGGCGATTTTCAAAAAAAAATTATTAAAATTTTTTTTAAGGGGCGGCCTCCCGGGCGCCACCCAGCGGCCACCCGGGCGCTACCCCGTGGCTCCTCCGCCGCCCCGCTGGCCTCCTCAGCCGGCCCCGCTCCACGGCCCGCCCAGCCGCCGCCTGCGCCCGCGCCCGTGCCGCCGCCGCCCTTCGCGGCCTCCGCTCCGCGGCCCCCGCCGCCCGCGCCCGCGCCCTCCGCTCCGCCGGCCCGCCCACCGCCGGCACCAGCACCATCCCCTGGTCGCCCACATGACCCGAGGTTTCCTGATTCAGCCCCCAGGCCCTCTGCTGACATCAGCATGACGTCAGCAGACATGCTTTTTAATTTTTTAAAAAAAATTTGCATGTTTTTTTAGGGCTCTGTTTTAAGGGTAATTGGGCTTTTTTTTCCATATCTTCTTCATCTGGAGGCGTATTTGGGAGTTTTTTATATCATCGGAAAGCTCTTTCCAAGATGAACGCAATTATGGAGGTTTTTTTTCAAGTTTTTTGCCTCGTTTTTCATACCATGCCTTCGAAGGCAGGACTACTTTTTTGCCTTCCTGGAGCACCTGATGCTTTTTTTGGCATAACTTGCTCATACGGAGGAGTTAGTGGGTGAACGAGACATCATCGGAAAGATGATTCTGAGACGGTCATTTTATACGCAGAGCTTTTTTCCAGATTCTTCTTCCATTTTTCGCACCAGGCTGTTGAATTCAGAGGTTTTCTTTTTCAGGTGCCTGCCAGAGCACCTGTCACTGTTTTTGCCGTAACTTGAGCATATGATGGCATTTTTTGCCAAACGAGATATCGACGGAAAGCTGGTTCCGAGACCTTTTTGTTTTTTTCAGTTTGGTTGTTTGATTTTGCCGTTTGCAGGGGTTTTCTGCCAGTCAAAGTCACGGGTACTTTTTGCATTCTGGACACTATATCTCTCACATCCGGGCTCAGTTTTCAGCAAACTTGGTATTTTCGGAAAGCTGGTTTAGTGTGCTATTCAGTGGTAGAGGTTATTTTTCCAGATTCTACTCCAGGTTTTCACTCCTCTGAGTTATGCAGTTTATGCCCTCTGGTGGAGTGCTTGGTTCTACAGGTCCGGGGATCTCTTCTTCTGAGTTCATAGCTCACTCTTCTTTCTGTCTTTTGAGCATTGTATGCTTCTCTTCTATTGCATTCTTTTTTCTGTAAACACACTGAGATAAAGTGCCTACTTTTGCATATCTGGGATCTTGTACTCCTTGTGTTTGTTTGTACTCGCACTCAGTTATAAAGTGCCATGGGGGGATTCTGATGCATTTGCCACTATAGGCGCATCCACTCTTGTCAAGTGAGCGTACCTTCCATGACATTAGCCCATGTAGACTGTGTCTATGACACCGCCCTTTATCCTGTGCTTGTACCTTCTTTTGCACATAGGTGTTCCTGTTTCTTCTTCTTGCAGATGTTTCTGGCATTGCATTTCAGTGTTCCTGTCACCCCGTTCAGCATTATGGGGGGGTTCACCTGTTGGCTCTATTGCTTCCTTGGTTTGGTTGAGTGATCTACGTATTCAGTTTTTGTTCCTATGTACTAGGCGGATGCAGTGGCTAGGCACCTATGCATTTTGGTGAGATGGTTCATCTACTATATAGACACTCATTCATTCCTATTTTGGAGGTCACCTCTTTGATTGATCAGCTCTTCAGACTTTGTCTTCTCTACCTGGTCATGCACTTCAGTGGGGGTTCCAGCAGTTTCTTCTGACAGTGTTTGCAGCTTCATGCTTCGGAGATGCTTCATGCTCTTTCTTGTTCCTTTCTTTGGGACATTCCCTAGATTGGAGGCTTTTTTTCCTTCATCTAGTTTATTTTCTTGTACTGGGTACCTGATCAGGCCTTGTTGCCGGGACCCATTTTCTGCTTTCATAGCTGTGCTAGGTTAGCTTCCCTCTTGAGCTACGCTTAAGGGGGGGTGTTAGAGTAATCATACTTTATGCTTATTAATTAAATCACTTTGGTTTAATTAATTAAGTCATTTATTACTCTATTTACTTAAGCTATCTTTTAGGTGCATTATAATTAATATATTTATTAATTATAATGTGCAACCTAGCTTTATTTTTTGCTTTATAGCTTTAGGGTTTTATTGTTCACCTATATGGTTGAACCCTTTGTACATTCTTTTTAGGAATTCACTTATTGGATCATAATAGAGATTGCTCTTTGCATGTCCATAAGATGTCTCTGGCTTTTTGGCCTCCATGATTTTTCTTGCTTCTGTGCTTTGCTTCTTCCATGTGACAGGGTTATGCATGCAGGTGTTCTTGGGAGATTAGTATTTCACCTAATCTAACAAATAGAACTTGTGTTATCATAGTATATAGTAATTGGATCGTTAATTTTTTCTTGCATACCTTCAATTAGTTATTTGATCCACACAATGTTTGAACAATTCATAGATGCAAAAATATACTCAGCTTCAGCAGTAGACTGTGAAATAGAACTCTATTTCTTGCTTAACTGTGTCACTAAACTTTCTTCTAAAAGGATAGCACCACAACTTGTGTTTTTCTTGTTATCAACATTACCTGCCCAAACAACATTACTGTATACCTTTAGAAAAAATATCCATTTCTTTGTACCATAATCCATAGCTCTCAATTCATTTTAGATATCTAAATATTCACTTTACTATATAGATATTTGTTTCCTTTGGGCTAGCAAAAAACCTTGCAACAATCCTAATAGCATGAGAAATATCAAGTTTTCTATAAACAATATATTGTAGTTTACCATTCATTAATCAATAAAGTATTTCATTTACTTCACTTGTTTCATCTTTCTTTGACAATTTACAACTAGTAGTCATCAGTATTCCAACTAGTATTTATTTTTCCATATTGAATGCCTTGAGGATCTCCTTGATATACTTTGACTTTGTGATGTAGATCTCATCTTTGACTTGTTGAATTTGTAGTTTAATAAATAATTTTATCTCTCCTATCATGGACATCTCAAATTGCTTTCTCATCTCTTCAACAAATTATTTAGACATTGTTTCATTTATTTGAAACATGATATCATCAAAAAATATTTGAGGAATTATAATCTTACCATTACTATCACAATTCAAATATAAGTTGTTTTTGTCACTTGTCCTTTGAAATCCAATCTGGATTATATATAAGTGTGGTCTTTTGTACAATGCTCGGGGAGCTTACTTTAAATTATATAGTTCCTTGTGTGGTTTTCATACCATATCTTTGTTAAAATTCACAACAAATCCTTCAAGTTGTTCAATGTAAACTTCTTCTTCAAGAATTTCATTTAAAAATATAGACATAACATGCATGTGATAAACTTTGAATCCTTTATAGGAAACATATCCAAGTACAATTCTTACACCTTCTAATCTAGGAAAAGGGGAAAATATCTCACCATAGTCAATACATTCTTCTTGTAAATACCCTTTGTAGAAAAATATTGCATTGTCTCAGATCAAATCTCCTTTTTCATTGAGTTAATTCTTGAAAAATCCATTTTGTACTAGTCACATTCTTATCCTTGGGTCTTGGTACTAGTGACCCAATGTTATTCTTTTCAATTTGATCAATTTCTTCTTTCATTGCATTAATCTAGTTTTCCTTTTCCAGTGCATCCATGACTAGTCTTGGCTCAAGTTCAGAAATCAAACATGTATTATCTCTTAACTTAATTCTTGTAATGACTCCTATATTCTCATCTCCAATAATTTTTCTTGGTGACTGATTTCTTCTCACATATTTTCCTAAGAAAGGCTTGGTACACTATTCATCAGTATTTTCATCTCTTAGTTAAGGCTCAGTAGGCTCCTTGGTTTCTTCTTGTTTCAACTCAAGTAAAGATCTAGAAATCCCTTCTTGTGCATATGAAAACCTTTCATAATATTCTCATTCCTTTTTTCTATCTTCTTCATTTCTTTCTACAAATTCATCAATACTCACATTTACACTTTCCACAATTTTGTTAGTAGCCTTATTCAAACATTTATATGCTTTTAACTTTGAGGAGTATCCTAGGAATATACCTTCACCTCCTTTTGAATCAAACTTTCCATTCCTAGCATCTTTCAGCATATAACAGCTACTTTGAAAGATTTTAAAGTAACTAACATTCAGTGTATGCCCATACTAGAGTTAATCAATTGTTTTATTTGTAAATTTCTTCAATTGTACTCGATTGAGGGTGTAGGAAATAGTTCTAATGGATTCTCTCTAGAATGTTAGTACAACCTCTTTTTCAAAGAAAACTATTCTAGCACAATCAACTATTGATCTATTCTTTCTTCCAGTTATGCGATTTTTGTTGTGGAGTCCTCGGTGTACTAGATACTATTCTCTTAATCCCATTCTCATTGCAGAAGACAGTAAATTCATTAGATATAAATTTACCTCTTCTATCTGATCTTAAACTTTTCAACTACTTACTGATTTCCTCTTTAGATCATTCTTTATGCTATTTAAATATTTGGAACACATCAGATTTTTCTTTTACAAACATTACCAACATCATTCTTGAATAGTCATGAACAAACAAAATAAAACAGCAATCGCCATAATATCTTTGAATTCTCATATAGCCACAAACATCACTATGAACTATTTCCAAAATACCATTAGATGATTAATAATTTCTTGAGAAAATTGATATTGTCATGTTACCGATCTAACATTCCTTACACATCACTTTGTTAGGATTTCTTAATTTTGGTAGACCTCTAACTCTATTTTTATTAGTCACTCTAATCATGTTATTAAAATTTACATGAGAATTTTTTTTATGCCACAACCACACATCATCAAGTTTAAAAAATAAGTAATTATTTGTATCAGTATCATGGTAGAATAAGTTATCTTTTGATTATTCACTAGTTCCAATAACATTTCCAGCAACACTACATATCTTTACTTTTCTATTTTGAAACACCATTTGGTGGCTAGTGTTGTTCAATTGTGCAACACTCAAAAAGTTGTATTTTAGTCCTTGAACCCAAAAAGAATTGTAACATTTGATATTTTCATTTAGAATTATGGATCCTTTACCTATTATAAAACATGGAGCATCATTCCCAAATCTAATAATTCCTCCATCATAATCTTCTAGGTTCTCAAACTTATCAATATTACCACTCATATGATGTGAGAAGCCACTATCAATAATCCATGGGCCGGTTTTTCTAACATGACAAATAAGGGTTTTTTCATCTTCATATCTCTCTTCTTTTGAATCTTCCTTCATAGAAACATAAACAACTTCCACACTCTCTTTAATGTGATTAGATTCATCATCGATAACTCTTTCCTCAGCTAGGTAAGAAGACTTATTTTATTTGTTGTTGTTGTCTCTAAACTTCAATATCTATTTTCCTTCTTATCACTTTTATCATTCTTGTCATTATAACAACATCCAGATGCAATGTGTCCAATCTTGTTGAAATTAAACATTTTAGAGGTAGTTTACCTTTATCCTTTCCTTTACCTCTCGGTATTTGTTTTGCTAGTAGTACTTCTAATTCTTCTTGTTCTTTTTATTTAGTTACTATACTATCATAGTCACTTCCACCTATAGTAAAGTGAATAGCTCTTTATTTTCTTGAACTTCCAATGGTTAGAGATGACTTAAAAGCTATTTCAATAGTTAGTAGACTATTATCATAATTACTAAGGTCAAATGCAGTCAACTTACTGATTAAGGCAACAAGAGTAAAATTATTATTCAGTATGGATCTCAGTTCTTGAATATTAGATACATGAATAGAATACTTGGATGAAAGGGTTTTGAGGATTTTTCTTACCATTTATTCACTAGTTAGTGTTCCACCAGCACATTGATATCATCCACCACTTCTCTTATTATGAAACTATATTGAGAAAAGTTCTCTTCATCTTTCAGTTTCATCTCATCAAATTTTCTTCTTAGACTATCAACCTTTGGATTTTGTATGTGCAGATTACGTCTATAAACTAGTGCAAGTTTGTCCCACATCTCTTTTGTAGTAATACAATCCTTAATATGATTTATTTCATAATCATTTAGGGAAGAGGAAATTTCAATCATTACCAAGTTGTTTTCCTTATTTTCTTTGACCTAATCAAGTGTCATTGGTCCAAGAGGTGGTGGAGTGTAGTCAATATCCAAATGATTAAGTGTTGAATCTGAAATCCATCATAGGTATAACCTCATCCTTATTTTCCATGTGGAGAAACCCTCCTTGTTCAACTTTAGTAGTTCTCCCCTATACATCTTTGGATAGTTTACTCATGTCTTTAAGACTTATCCATTTAGAGTACTTAGCTATGATACCAATTGTTATATTACAAAGAGGGGGGTGAATTAGTAATCCTTGATTATTTTTACCTTAAAAACTTTTCTTTGATTAACTCAGTGTCAGCTCAGTAAAAAAAAAGTCAACATTTATCGACAATAATAAATAAACTTAATCAATTAGAAATAATAATAAAAAATATCATTCAACACATGTAACACCATTATTTAATGTGGAAACTCAAATTTGAGAAAAACTACCTTGGGAATTTTCACCCACAAAATAATAACTCTTTTGAAATATGCCCAGTTAAAAGAAAATCATGTTAAAGATTACAATAAGCACCGTCAAGTGTGGCCCATGAAGGAATTTACCTCAAATCTATTAAGATCTTCACCCTCTAAGGAGTTTCCTAGTTAAAGGACTTCAAACACTCTTTAGAATATTACCTTTTGCAAGGATTTTACATTAAGACTGTTAGGTCCACTCAATTAAGAGATTTTTCTATTACAAATGTTAATAAGAAACATTAGATAAATTGACCTGTAAATTTGCAACTATCCTTTTGATAATCAAATCATTTCTACACTATTTTTCTTCACTTCAATCCTTCACTTTCCACTGGATTCAACAGTTCAACAATCTCAGCTTTCTGACTCAGAATTCAACATTTTCCTTCTTCACTTCATTAGTTAGTGACTCTATATCCCTTCAACTAGTTGGCATTTGTAAATACAATGTCATCCTTTATATAGACCTTGTTTTTCATGTTAATCTCCTTTACTATGTTTTCTTTTGATTAATTTCAGCCGTCCAATTCATTGCACTAACTTATTCATTGAATTTGGATCTTGGTAACATGTTTTATAATCACCTCGGTAATTGAAATTTCTTGGGACTTGTTCCTTCTCTCTTTTCCATTTAGATCTATACCATAGATCACACCTTGAATTTTCCTAATCATAGATATATTCAACTAGCTCTTCCTCATCATTAGATTTTTTCATGTCATCGTAGCTCAACATTAAATGTAATTATGATCCATGTATTTAATTTCTTCTCCTTGCTTGGTTAATAATTTATTTTCATCAACTAAATTTTAGTTAACTTCACTAAGTGACTAAAACCTTGTTGTCGGTATCTTGAGTTCCTTTAAATCCTTTACCAAGACTTACTTTTCTCTTATTGAATGACTTTTCCTACTCAATAACCATAACTATTTTTCTTTCCAACTTGACTAATCTTCTTTACCGACTTGATATAATCAAATGTTTGGTAGAAAATAATTATATCAACATAATCTTAGCATTGTCTATCTGTACAAGTTGCCCAATTAAATTCTTTATCTTCATAACATTTCATTTATTCTTCTTCTTAAAATTGTAGATAGCTAGATTTGTCCAACTTACATTAATTAAATTAAATTATTTAATGACCCTAAAACAACATTATAGCTAATTTTTTAATTAATTATATTTGTTAAACTCATCTATTTATTAATTTAAATAAACCAATAGTATTTACATTAAATTTAAATACTACCCCTTATAATGTATTAAATTTGTTTTTATACACGTTCCTCCATATTCTATGTTTAAATATATTTTTTATTTCTTTATTCCATCACATGCTTTATTTCTAATAAACCATGATTAAATTAAATTAAATCATAAATCTAACCTACACACATCACTTTCTATCTAATAGGTCTACTTACTAATTAACTAAGGTTAATTGGGCTATTTTTTTGGATTCCTACACCCATTAGTTCTAATTATTTTCTCACACACATGTGAGTAAATTTCTAAAAATTATCTTTTCAAAAATTTCCAAATATTGCCAAGATAAGGCTTCTTACAATTATGATGGTACCTCTTACACTCACCCAAGACATGAAAACATACATTTTTCTTACACGTCCCTTACACACATGTACACATGTACTTGGAGTACACATTGACCCCTCACATATGAAGTTGCTCACACAAGTGTGAGAAAGTCTTGGATTTTTCATGGCTTATGTGTCTCTTTGGTGGCACCTATGTGGATTCCACATAGATTTCACCTCACCCCAGCCCTCCAAAATTCTATAAATAGTACCGTTGCCTCAGACAAATCATCCATCATTTCCATGGAGAATTATAATTTTAGTTTTCTTTTTCATTTAGAGTTTTTCACTAACCATTTTGTAATTGTTAAATTTCCATTGTAGATTTAGTTTCATTCCATACTTAGATTCATTTTTAGTGTTAATCTTGCATGCCATTTAGCTTGACAGTTTCTTCCATTGCTCCTTCTTGAGCCTAATTGGCTTCTTATTGAATGGTTGAGGATTTGTTTCATAGCTCCTCTTTGATTAGTTCAATATTTATTTTACCTTACATTCATAGTGGGATTCATATTTGTGTTGGGAGAGCACACCCACAACACTCTCTAAGAGCATAAATCAGGAAAGTCTTGGGTGCACTTGCTTCTTGCTCATTGGAGGTTGTGGTGGAAGCCTTTTGTTTGGCTCTTGCAAGTTTATAAAATTTTATATTAATGTTTTAATATCTTGTTTATTAAAAACATGTTCATGTTTGAAATTTTCCCCTACAACTAGGATTTCACCATATACATAAACTTATATCATACTCTGAATCATATGGAAACACAACATAAATCAGATATCAATTGCTTGACATCAATGTAAAATGGATAACTAATCTAATCTTTCTATAATCTTGTATTCCTCTGATCTTGGTCGGTCTTCATCATCATCAACATCAGTTATAGTAACAATTTTCTCATATACCCACTAAAGTGAGGGATAAATATATCATCCTAAATTGTAATCACTCAATTAGTGTATAGTTTTTTGATTTACATAGCATATACCTTATTGTGTTCATAGTGGGACTTCATATGTGACTTAATTGACACAAAAATTCAAATATAGGTTCTCTTTCATTTCAATCTTTCTTAAACTTGAGTTAGGACCTTATTTCTAAGTGTTCCCCATTGTCTTTCGTCCAGCCATATAATTTACTTTATCACCTAGGTCCTATGATACCATTTTGTGGTATTCATAGTGTACCTAGATCTTATAATTAGATATGTTGTATACTATAGAATCCCCTAATTATCTAGGATCTATGGTCTCAATTTGAGCTTTGAATAGTTATAAATAAATGTCTAGGTTTTTTTTCTCTATGGATCAAGCACAAATTGGATTCAAAGTACTTTATTGGTGGTTTAGTGGGATACATTGATCTATAGTAAACTTACTTATGTTTTAACCCATTGGATGTTGTGAGAGGTATATAAACACCATATATATCCTTGTTTTGGCATTCACATATTATAAACCATCAACCATTATTGTCAATAATTTCCATTCAAGTATTCAAGATTAAAAAATCAAGGCAAGTGTTAGCATTCAATAGCTAGAATTCTTCTCAAGCATTCAAGGTATTCTTCTCTATGGGTCAAGATTTTTTCCCTTATTGAAGGTGAAGTAAAGAAGTTGTCTATCCAGTAAGGAGATATGTAGCCATATCCAAATATTCTTTCTTCTTCTTCTCAATAAAATATTATGGTGAATGAAAATATATGTTATAAAGGTTTTTGTCTTTTATGATTCAATTTTTGGGGTTTTATGTTAACTTAAACCTATTAAATCAACATATTTAATCACATTGAAAGAAGAAACTATATTATCAAGGTGTAATACATTTTTTTTTAGATCTAGGCTCTATTATATAATAAGAAATTTTAATTTCTTTCATTTTATTTTAAGGTTGATTCCAAATAAAATTTTAACTAAGTAAATCCCTTCCATCCAACCCTCTTCATTATATTTTTGTGTTTTGGTATAGGTAGTGCAACTATTTAGACTTGATCTAACAAGTATAAATGTTATTGGGATGTTTGAAACTATGTTTTGACAAAATTCTAGGGAATAAAGTAACCCAAGCTTCTTGGCCAAGGCAGTTTTCTCCTACTCTATTAGCTTCAAATTTAGTTTATACGTTAGTATACTTGAGGCTATTAGGTCACTTGTCTTTTCATTGTGCATTCTTGAAAGGATGAGAAATTTACCTTGGTTACATTTTCTTATTGTACAAAAGGAAGATTATTTTTCTCAGCATGACAAATATGGTTAACAATGGGCAAACAATACCTATTTCAATTAGTATGGCGCCCTTCTAGAGAAAAGTATTTCATATTTTGAAATCTTGAAATCAAATTCAAAGGTGGAAAAATGAAGTGGTTATAGCCATTTTGTATCACTCCACAGTCTTCTCTCTTCTTAAATAGTATTTTAATGAACAACTTATCATCACTAAATATTTTTATCTCCACCATTTTCCTTCAATTTTTAAACTTGTCACCTTTGCAATAATTTTAAGAGTAACAATGAGCTTAATAGTACCAATGGTAAGAGTCTATTGATGCTGAGAATTAATTTTTTTGGTCAAAATCAAAATTTTATAGCCTTTGAAGTTTAAGAATTTGGGAAACATTCTCACCCTCTCAATAAAATCCCACAACCCGTCATTTATTTCAGCTCTTTACAATATTTTAATTTAGATTGCTTCAAGGCACACCCATTTCTTTCTACTTTACATTGGTATAAATATAGAGAAAAAATTGAGTGAACCTATTGTTTGACTAACCACCAACATCCCCCTTTAGGATTTGTGAAATGATTTGACAACCTCCTATGTCTTATATTTAAGTCTAGTAGTTGTATCAAGTATTAATAGGTTGATCTTTTTGTGCAATGACAACCTCTAGTTTTAACATGTGGTATCAGAGCTTAGTCACATGTTCGAATCCGCTTGGGTGAAACTGAGGGGGTGATTGTTGGACTAACCAACAATTTCCCCCTTCAGGATTTTTGACATGGTTTAACAACCTCTTGTGTCATTGATCTTTTGGTGGAATGACCATTGCTAGTTGCAACACCTACAATGATTTTTATCAAACCAATAAAAGAAGGAATAAAAATGAAGTTAAGAATAGGAAGGATGAAAATTTCTTCTCGACGAATCCAACTCAATCATGTCATATAAAAATATGGCTAATGCTTATCCTTTCAAAAATATTTTTTCTTCCTATCAACATCCATTCAAATCAAATGAAAACTAATGGATATAATGATGTTGTGACTCTTATGAAATTTGAAATGATTTATACCCATAATGAGATTAACTTATCTCATGCCAAAGAAGGTATTAGCTTGAATTCAACCACCTTTTTAACTAAAACACCATGTTATAAAGATAAGCTTCAAATGTATTAAAAGATTAAAAAGCATGGGGATGGAAAAAAACTACGTCCATCCTAGTAAAATAAAATATAGATTTAAGCCTAATCATATGACTAAGTTTTATTAGTATTCCCCCAAGCTATCATTTGAGCTCTTTCGGTAGAGAAAATTTATTTAAGACAATGGAAGCACTATGTATAATTTAAGTGTGTTCTTCAAATATTAGACCTATGTTGGAAATTTTGTCTTTATCCCTTTTTTCTTCTGTAAATAAGTTTTTTCTCTATTATTAGTGGTCACACCTAAATTTTGGTAGTATCCTTTAGTAAAAAAAATGTTTTCTATCTCTTAGCATGTCTCTTTTATTTGAGTTTACTAGATTTTCCTTAAAATAATTATTAAAGTTATATTTATCCACTATTCCTTAAGTGGCTTCCACATAGTCTCCTTCCTTTCGACAATATTTGGTCATTTGACCTTGAAAAATATAATCTTTGATACCAAACCTATTTAATTTTGATCCCTCTCAAGTTAGGAAAAAATTTCAAACTATTATTATCGTAATACATGAATGCAATAATTGTACGCAATTATTGTATAACTCATATCAAGTTTAAGTACCATCTTTCTCTACTACCATCTCCTATGTATAAATTATGTTAATATTATTTTTCATAATATATCAAGTATTCATTATGCTATGAGAGATATTGCAACTCCATCTTTTCATCTCGGCATCAAAATAATTTGATAATAGAGTTTAGATGGCAGAGTATAAGAGATAAATGATAGAATAAGTTGACTATAAGTTTCTTAATTTTTTATTGGGTGCCAATATTCTCCAACTGTAGAGTGATTCCTATCATGAACTACAAGTTTGTTGATGAAAAGTCTTTTTATTTGGTAGACACCATTCCACCACACACTTCTTATACAAAAAGTGAAAGCCCATTGTTGTGAAGTCATTCTTGCATTCAACTAGTAGATACATATTTGTAGACATTCATGAAAAGTAATTGGCCATTTTAAGAAAGGTGATGTGAGGAAGAATAAGTTAGCATTTTTTCTATAAAAAAATTTAGTATTTAGGAAATATTCAAGGAAATTACATATAGAATGAAAGATATTATAAAAAATTCCAATTCTTTAAGAAATCAATGCTGAAAGTGTATGTGGAATACAAAGTAGAATTTTAAATAAAGAATTTTCTTAGTAAGTTCATTCTTATCAGTGTTTTAGCCTCTTCTTAGTCTTAGTGTGTCAATTTCTTAATTCAATGGGTGAACAATTGAGAATTACTATCATCAAACATAATCCATGGAATTTTCTTCCCTCTCCTCTTTGTTAGTGTGAATTAAATAATTTATTAAAGATCATAGGATTGTAGGTGCCACCTTTTCAAAGTTAATTATTTCCTCTTTCTATGGTTGTAGTTAATTATTCATACGCATAAAGTATTGGAGTTGGAAAAATGTTTAAAAAGGTAATTCTTGTTGTCACTATAGAAACTTGAAATTACCATTGAAGAATTGAAGAATCTTATATCCCTCTGTTCAATTTTGGGTTTAACTACTGAAGGATGATGAAAATATGGATGATTTTGTGATGGATAATATTGTTAGTTATTTTCTTCTATTGGATGTCAAAATCCTAAAGAAAGATATCATAATTATCATAAATTACAATGATAATTCATATAGTGCTAGTATAGCTATATTTAATTTCAGTTTTTCACAATTCAAAAAGATTCTTTGATGCAGGAGCATCCTGGGTGTAAGAGAAATCTTGCATCACCCAAAAATATTTCTATTTTTGTATTCAATAAGGGCTATCTTGTGCGGAGCTTCTATTTATGGAAACTTGCTATTTTTACTAAGTTGGTCTTATGATCTCAAAAAGTTCTGATTTTACATATGGAGGTTCATCTCAGTCATATCAGCCTGCCAGCAAAGTTTCATGGCTAGATTAGGTCTAGTTTTGAAGATATCGAAGATTTTTGACATTGGCAGTAGGGTACAGAAACTTCAAACTCAATTTTCAAGGCTTTAGAGGCCCTGGATGAGGTCGAAAATTTGGGTGATAGGAGCTTTGTGTGGATCAAGCTTGTAGAGTGCTTCGTGGCATTTCCAGAATAGGGTTATAATAGCCAATCGGGTCAATGGGCGATGACTTATGGTCTTCAGAAGTTGGGTAACCTGAAATGGTGGAAAATAATTTTTCTTCAAAATTTCTGTTTGGGTTTCAAAACTCATTTTGAGCTGACTTTGATGTAATAAATTGTAAAATAAAATAATTCTAAGTTTGGTCAGCTCTAAGCGCTAAATTTATGGAATCTTCTCAGGTGGTGGAAATTGCCTATATAAAGAAGGCCCGTAGTGTTGTCTAGGGAAGTTTTGGGTAGTATTGATTCGAGGCTTTGTCCTACAGAATATTGTAAGGGAATATCCATGTGGCTTTGCATATTATAATTCTGAAAGTTTGTAATTCCACACTTGTGGAGATAATAAGAAGCCAATTTTCTGTTCTTGCATATTGTTGTTGTGTTTCTCTGTTTCTGTTATGTGTTTGTGGTATTAAGGGGAGTACCCTTCATCAAGTGGTTTCAGAGTAGGAGTTCTTGAGTGTGTAAATAGATCATAGACTGTGAGGTAGTTTGCACCAGGACCATGGTTAGGGTTTCAGCGCGCATCGTGAAAATGCCTCAATGAAGAGAATGTGGTGGAAGAGATGGTCCTATGACACCTGAGGTTAGCGAGTTGTAGAGACAAGTGCAATCATTGCAAGAAGAGATTCATAGAGGAATGAATCTTAATGTCAGAGACGAAAGTGAGGATGAAGCCGAAGAAGAATATCAAGAAGGAGATGTCAAAATTGTGAACCAGGAAGAAGAAAGACTTTTTCGGGCGATTTCCAAGATTGGGAAAAGGCCTAAGATTGAGGTTCCTACATTTTCTAGAAATCTCAACCTAGAGGAATTGATCGACTGGATCAATGAATGTGAGGAATATTTTGAGTATGAAGATGTTGAGGATCCTCATAGGGTCAAATTTGTGAAGGCCAGACTGAAAGGTCATGGGAAGATTTGGTGGCAAGAGATTCAATTGGAGCGAAATAGAAGAGGGAAAGATAAAATCAAAAGATGGGATCAGATGGTGGATAAATTGAAGTGATAGTTCATTCATGTTGATTATGAGCTTGACCTACTAAAGAAAATGCAAAGTTTGAAGCAAGCAGGAAGATCTGTTCAGGAGTATACAGAGGAGTTCTATCAACTTCTCATCAGAATAGGCCATGCAGAAGCTAATAAGGAGAAAGTTTCCCAATACCTTAATGGGTTAAGGCCAAGAATTCAGGAGGAGTTGAATCTGGTTCGAATGAATAGTATTGAGGAGGCATACCAGTTTGCCCTAAAAGTAGAGGAAAAGTTGAACAAGAAGTTTGAGAGCAGACAAAATGGAAGAAGTCATGGTGGAAGATCTGGTGGACGGTCATATGGTGGCCAAAATGAAGATCTGAAAAAGAAGGATGAGTCCAGTAGCAGTCAGAATTAGAGAGGAAATAATTCAAATCATTTCCAAGATCAGAGTAATAGTGATCAAAGAGGAAGAGGAAGAGGACAAGGTTCAGGAAGAGGAGGCTTTCGTGGAACATGTTTTCACTGTGGAGAAGGTCATAGGGCATTTGAATGTCCTCAATGCCAAGGAAGGATATATAGGAGGAATGAAGGCCAAGCTAGAGTTGCACATGTAGATGAAGATGCTAGATCATCAAATTCTAAAGATGCTAAAAGAGGAGAAACGCTAATTAATAGAAGAGTCCTACTGAGTGGTGAGAATGAACCTGAACAAAGGAGGAGCCTATTTCGTACTAGATGCAAGTGTGAGGGTAAATGCTGTGATGTGATTATTCATAGTGGAAGCACTAACAATTTGGTATCAGAAGAGATGGTGACAAAGTTGAAGCTCAAGAGATAGAAACACCCATATCCATATCGGATTGCCTGGGTGCAGGATGACCACAAGGTCATGGTTAGTGAACAGTGCCTGGTAAAGTTCAAGATCGGTGGGTACCAAGATGAGGTACTATGTGATATCATCTCTATGGATGCATGTCATATGTTGTTGGGTAGACCGTGGTAGTTTGACAGATGTGCTATACACGATGGTCGTACGAATACCTATTCCCTAACAAAGGATGGAGTGTGACATAAGCTAAAGCCATTGAAGGAAACTGAAGAAAAGGTATGTGGTAATGTAAGAATAACATTTGTTGATGGAATAAAATTCCTAGATGGTATGAGGCATGAGCATGTGTGTTTTTCTTTAATTCCAAAAGCTAGTAAAGAAGAAGTAGAGGATGTACCTATAGAAGTTGTAGATTTGTTGAATGAGTTTCAGGATATTGTATCTGATAATGTACCTGATGGATTACCACTAGTAAGGAAGATCAGTCATCAGATGGATTTGATTCCCAGAGCCAGTTTGTGAAACAAGGCAGCACATAGAATGACACCAGCAGAAAGTGAAGAGTTGAATAGACAAGTACATGAGTTGTTGTAGAAAGGATTGATCCGTGAGAGTCTGAGTCCCTGTGTTGTACCAGCAGTATTAGCACCAAAGAAGAATGGAGAGTGGAGGATGTGTATAGATTCTAGAGAAATAAGCAAGATCACAATCAAGTATAGGTTTCCATTGCCACGAATGGATGATATTATGGATTGTTTGAGTGGAGCTATGTATTTCTCAAAGATAGATTTGAAGAGTGGATATCACTAGATTCAGATCAGAGAAGGAGATGAATGGAATACTGCCTTCAAGACAAAGGAAGGACTGTATGAGTGGTTAGTCATGCCTTTTGGGCTAACCAATTGCCACTTGATGAAGGGTACTCCCCTTAATACCACAAACACATAACAAAAATAGAGAAAGACAACAACAATATGCAAGAATAGAAAATTGGCTTCTTATTATCTCAACAAGTGTGGAATTACAAACTTTCAGAATTACAATATGCAAAGCCACATGGGCATTCCCTTACAATATTCTATAGGACAAAGCCTCGAATCAATACCCAGATCTACTACCCAGACCTGCCCTAGACAACACTAAGGGCCTTCTTTATATAGGCAATTTCCACCGCCCAAGAACATTCCAGAAATTTAGCCCTTAGAGCCGACCAAACTTAGAATTATTTTATTTTACAATTTATTACATCAAAGTCAGCTCAAAATGAGTTTTGAAACCCAAACAAAAATTTTGAAGAAAAATTATTTTTTGCCATTTCAGGTGACCCAACTTCCGAAGACCATAAGTCATTGCCCATTGACCCGATTGGCTATTATAATCCCATTGTGGAAATGCCACGAAGTGCTCTATAGGCTTGACTTGCGCAAAGCACCTGTCACCCAAATTTTGGACCTCATCCAGGGCCTCTAAAGCCTTCAAAACTGAGTTTGAAGTTTTTGTACCCTACTACCAATGTTGAAAATCTTTGATATCTTCAAAACTAGACCTAATCTAGCCATGAAACTTTGCTGGCAGGCTGATATGACTGAGATGAACCTCCATATGTAAAATCAGAACATTTCAAGATCGTAAGACCAACTTACTAAAAATAGCAAGTTTCCATAAATAGAAGCTCTACACAAGATAGCCCTTATTGAATACAAAAATAGAAATATTTTTGGGTGATGCAAGATTTCTCTTACACCCAGGATACTCCTGCATCATTCTTTTTGTAGGATATGATTATTGGGAATATATTAAATCTTATTAAGTGCCCCTATTTCTCCAAAATCTACTTGGTCACAATTCGGAAAATGCCTAATGTTTTTTTGTTTGTAGCCTACATGATGATTTTTATACTTGAACATTGTATTCTATTTTATTGGTTCTATCTTTGGAGGGTAAAGTATAAAAATAATATTTTGGACGTTGGTGGCATCAGAGAATGGAGGAACTTCCTGTTGGAGATTTGGTAGCAAGCCAGTGCTGACTCTATGTCTGTCATTGATGACAACATATGGTAAATAGCATGCGTGGAAGATTTATGCAGTAAGCTTTGAGTATATGAAGGATGGACATGTTATAAGCATGATATCATGGACATAGAGGTTAACTATTAGTACATATAGTTATGTAGTAGCTTGTGTCAGCAGTGTTCCTGACAGAGTTACAAGAAGTGTTTTGTGAGTGATTGTCCGTACAGTCATCATGGAACCTTGCACCTTTGGATATGTGATGAAAACATGTTAGTGATGTTACAATCATGGAAGCAGAGTTTGATGATCAATGGAAGTAAAGTTATGCAGTTGCTATTCACGAGTAGAAGTTTCATGTGTTTATTCAAAAAAGGTGACAGACATTATATTGGTTCAGGAATTGCACTTATCATTTCAGTATGTGCCCTTGGATTACAGATTGGAGAAGAGTTAAGAATATTTTCTTAAGAGCACATGATGTAATTTGGCTTGAGGAGAAAGCTTTAGTTAATTTGGTAGAGTCGAAAGTGTGTGGCATGAGTCTACATTTAATAATATTGGATAGGTCCCAGATTGTGTTGCGTTCTTAGTAGAGCCAACAAAAATACTATTGGAATATGTTATGGTTTCTCTAATATGTTTTCAAGGTGGCTCTAATAGGCTAACTTGATTATGTCATTTAGAGCAAAGATATTTATAGGTAGTCATTTGTGATTTCTAAGGCATGGTTCAGAGTTGATTGTGAAGAGTAAAGCAAAGTGTGCGAAGTGTTGAGCCCTAAGTAGAATGTCTATGTGACCAAGTAAAGAGTTTATACTATACATTGGAACTGATCTAGATAGTAGGTCAAAGAATAATTCACCAAGATCTAGATATAGTGTATATCTGTTATTTAGAAGGTTGTAGCCTTCACTCCTTTGAGTAGTGTACTCTTGGATAGTGCATCCTCACACCTATTAGGGTTAATTTTAAAAGACTCCTAATAGGGTTTGACCCTTAATGAGGTCACTATACTAAATGCATTGTAAAGAAAACTCCTAAAAGGGTTAAGGATCTTCTAATAAGGATCATAAAACACTAGTGCAAATTATTAGTGGGTGTCAATTCTATTAGGAATAGTCCCAAGAGATAACTGAGGGGGGAGGAGGGGGTGAATCAATTATCTACTAGTTTCAATTATTTATCCAATTAAGTATACTTAAACATAAATCATAAACAAAATGAAACAACACTTGAACAAAACACCAATATTTTGGTTACAGGGAAATCCAAATAGGTAAAAGCCCTGGTGGGAATTGACACCCACTAATAATCTACACTAGTGTTTTATGATCCTTGTTAGAAGGTCCTTAACCTTCTTAAGAGTTTCTTTACAATATATTTAGTATAGTGACCTGCTCAAGCGTCAGACCCTGTTAGGACTTTTTTATAATTAACCCTATTAGGTGTGAGGACTCACTATCCATGAGCACACTGGTCAAAGGGATGAAGGCTACAACCTTTTGAATAAAAGATACACACTATATCTAGATCTCAGTGAAGTGTGCTTTGACCTACTATCAGGATCAGTTCTAATGTATAGCATAAATACTTTACTTGTTCACATAGACCTTCTACGGATGGCTGAACACTTCACACACTCTGCTCTGCTCTTCACAATAAACTTTGAACCATGCTTAGCAATTTAAAATGACTGCCTATAAATATCTTTCCTCCAAATGATATAATTAGGTTAGCCTATTAGACCCACCTTGAAATCATATTAGAGAAACTATAACATTCTCCAATAATAATTATGTCAGCTCTACTAAGCACACAACACATTCTAGGACCTGTCCAATATCAATTGTAGATGCACGCTACACACTATCGGCTCTACCAAAGTAACTGAAACTTTCTCCTTAGACTGAATTACATCATGTGCTCTTAACCAAACATTACTAACTCTTCTTGAAGCACTAATCCAAGGGCTCATACAAAAATGATAGGTGCAACTCTTGAACCCATATAATCTCTATTGGCTCTTTTGAATAAACACAAGAAATTGCTACTAGTGAATAGTGACTATATAACTTCAATTCTACTTATTATTAGACTCTACGTCCATGAATGTAACATCACTAACATGTCTCCATCACATATCATTCACCGAACACTACTTGTAACTCTATCTGGAACACTACTAACACAAGTTGCTATATAACTGTCTATACTAATAGTTAACCTCCATGTCCATGATATCATGTTGATAAATTATCCATATTTTATATAACATAAGCTTACTACATAATTTTTCCACGCATGCTACTTACCATATGTTTTCATCAATGACAAACATACACTCAGCACTAGATTGCTGGCAAATCTCCAACAATATCCCCCTTTGGCATTAATGGCAACATAGGGAATGAAAAACACCATCAACCCAAATGAACATTTCTTTTATAAAATTCTCCATTTCCTCTTCAAAACTCCCCCAAGGATGAATCCTACTTCTACTACAATATTCTTCAACATTCTCCATTTCCTCAACTGAACTGCTTCCATAACTGAATACTACTCCCCCTTAGTATATTACTCCTTTTACTTTTGTTTTTCATGACTATATATTACTCCCCCTTTGACATCAATGGAAAAGGGTGCCAAACAGTTTAAGCATAGGTACTACTCCTGAGGTAGAGTAGTCAACCATACATCTATCCATGAGGACTGATGCTCTTTCTTATTTCTTCTAAGTAGAATTAGGGAAGGGAATTACTCCCAACTTCTCCTTGAGATACTCAAAAGTATCCTTTGGCAAGGGCTTTGTGAATATGTTTTCTAGTTGATCTTTAGTACTCACATAGTCCAACTTAACTTCTTTCTCTGCTACTTTTTCTCTTAGGAAGTGATACTTGATCTCAATGTATTTTTTCTTTGCATGCATCATAGGGTTCTTTGACATATTGATAGTGCTAGTGTTATCACAATGTATAACAATAGAATAGTCAATCTAAATTCCAAAATCCTTTATCATTTGCTTTATCCAAACAATTCTAGAACAATTCGGGGCTACTACAACATACTCTTCTTCTGTTGACTGAGAGATACAATTTTGCTTCTTGCTTGTTCAAGTGACAAGTCTATCACCAAGAGACATTTCTCCTCCTAATGTACTCTTTCTATCATCAATGCATCCTACCCAATCTCCAATAGTATATACATGAAGCTCAACATTTTCTGAATTGGGATACCATAGACCATAATCTAGAGTGCCTTGCTAGTATCTAAATATTCCTTTTACTACCATGAGGTAACTTTGCTTAGGCTCTATTACAAATCATCCAACTATGCCAACTGCATTGGAAATATTAGGTCTAGTTTGAGTAAGATAAATGAGTTTTCCAATCATAGATTTGTACAATTTTATATCTAGTGTTGGTGATTCATCTTCTTTTGTAATCTTGCATCCATTTATCATAGGTGTCCCTACTGGCTTGTAATCATCCATCTTGAATTTATTTAATATCTCTTTCACATACTTGGATTGATTAATGAAAATATCTTCCTCTGTCTGCTGCACATTCAATCCTAAAAAAATATCTGATAGGTCCAATCATGCTCATCTCAAATTCACTCTCCATCTCTTTAGCAAATTCAGCACTAAGTTTATCATTACGTCTAAAGATAATGTCATCAACAAATATAGCTACAACTAGTAAACCTTTAGATGTCTCTCTTATGAATAGATTATAATCTGTTGCTCCTTTCTTGAATCCAATCTTTGTTAGATATCCATCCAGTCTCTCATACCAAGATCTAGGGGCTTGCTTAAGTCCATAGAGGGCCTTCTTCAATCTACATATCATGTCAAGTCTATCTCATAAGATGCATCCTTCTGGCTACTCAATGTATAGTTCTTCTTTTCATTCTTCATTCAAGAATGCTGACTTGACATCCATCTGATAGACTTTGAAGTTTTTGATTGTTGCATAAGCTAGAAACAACTTAATAGCTTCTAATATGCTCATAGGTGAAAATGTGTTTGAATAATCAATGCCTTCTCTCTGCGCATATCCCTTACATACTAAATTTTATTTATTTCTTACTACTGTACCATCTTCATTCATCTTGTTTTTGAATATCCATTTTGTTCCAATCACATTGTTATCACTCGGTCTTGGGACCAGTTCCCAAGTATCATTCTTGATAATCTAATCTAGTTCCTCTTTCATAACATCATGCCAATTTGAATCATTACATGCATATTCAACACTTAAAGGTTCAATTTGAGATAGTAAACATACCGCTTCATTTCTTGCTGAATTCTTTGTTTTTTATCTTGTTGTGACTTTGTTGTTTTGATCTCCAATGATGTCATCCTTAGAGTGATAACTAGATGTATATTTTGGAGCTTTAGGTGAAACTGACTCATCTTCCTTCTGAGTTTCTTCTTCACTTGTTTTAGGGTCATTGAAAAATACATTAATACAGTCAAACATCTCTTGAACAACTATCTTTCTAGTGGAAGGTCTAGGTTCTTCTTCAATGATCAGTGACTAATCATGATATATTTCTTGAATCATAAACTTTTCATCAATCTTAACATGAGAACTTTCAATTATCTTCTTCAATATTAAATTGAAACATCTATAAGCTTTCCTTTTAGTAGAGTAACCAAGAAAAATACCTTTAACACTTCTTGCATCAAACTTGCCTACTACTTCATCCCTCTTCATGTAGCACTTGCTTCCAAAGATTCTAAAGTATTTCACTATGGGAACATTACCAAACCATAGCTCATAAGGCATCCCTTCTATGCCAAGCCTTAATTGTATTCTTTTCATTGTATAGACTATTGTATTAACCACATCTCTCCAATAGGTGTGTGAAACTTTTACTTCAATCATGATGGTGTGTGTTGTATCAAGGATAATCTTGTTCCTTCTTTCTGCAATCCCATTTTGCTGAGGGGTTCTAGGTGCACTTAACTATCTTTTTATGCCCTATTCTTCATAGTACTCATAGAATCTGTTAGATGTGAATTCTGCTCCTCTATCCAATCTTAGACACTTTATCTTAAGTCTAGATTCATTCTCAACCTTATCTTTGAATATTTTTAACTTCTCAAATGCTTCTGAATTATCTTTCAAGAATGAAACCCACATCATTCTAGAATAATCATTTACAAAAAAAATTAAATACCTTTCACCATAGTAAGATCTTGTTTGAGTTGGTCCTCATAGGTCTAGATGAATCAGATCCATTTTTTTCTCTACTGAATTATGCTTGCTCCTGAATGAATTCCTTACATGCTTTCCCATTACACATTACCTGCAGATGGTATCAACTAGCTTTTCTATGCTAGGTAGGTCTCTTACTGCCTTAACATTACTGATCTTTACTATGTTATCAAAACTGATATGACATAGTCTTTTGTGCCACAACCAACTGTCATATACTTTAGCAACAAAACAAATTGCTTCTAGATTAAGCTGAGAAACATTACCTTTGGTCTTTGATCCTAATGCAATCATTTCTCCTTCTTTGATGTTAATGATGAACTTGTTTCCCTTGAATTCCAATCTGTAAGCTTTTTCAAGTAAATGCCCAACAATTAGTAGGTTATGTTTCAAACCATCAACATAAAGAAAATCACCATTACTATTCTTTCAATCAAAGATGATGGATCCTCTACCAATGATAGGTTTGGAGGTGTTATCTCCAAATCTAACCATGAATCCTTTGTATCTTTCCAAATGAAAAAATGTATCTTTTTCTCCTGTCATGTGATGTGAGGAACCACTATCAATGATCCAATCTCTCCTGATGTCAGCTTATGAAATCAGAGCTAATTCTTGTGAATCCTTTTCATCTTCAAGAGGAATGAATCCAATTTCTTCTTCTGTTGATTCTTCATCTGATACTTGATCTCCAACATAATAGCATTTCTTTTTATACTTAGGCTTGTTGTTATTCTAGCATGTTTCAACTCTTGTAGGATACTTAGATGCAAAATGACCAATCTTATTACATGAAAAGCATTTAAATGGAAATTAACCTTCATATTTCCCTTTTCCTTCCTTTTCTCTTTTAGCAATCATCACAATGAAATCATCTAGTGTCTTCTCTTCATCATCATCATCAAAATTACCAGAGGTTTTTGCAAATTTCTTACCATAGATTGATGATTTGAAGGTTGTTTCACTTTTAGGTTCTGTCTTCAATCTTGAAATCTCAAAAGTTGAAATTTTGTTGATCAAGGTCTCTCTTTTAAAATTTTATGTAAGATGCATGGTCTCATCAAGTATGTTTATCTTATTTTCATACTCTATTGTGAGATTGGTCATCAATTTATCCATAATGTCTTCTTCTAGGATCTCTCCACCATTGTTCCTGATTCTTGCAACTGCTTCATTAATCCTTTGGTTGTAAGCTCTGATGTTCTCTTCAAGTAGCATCTCTAATGCATTGTATCTTTTCTTCCAAGTTTTTTTGCATGCATCTTTTTCTTGTTTATCTCATTCAAAGATGTCTTCTAGGTGCTTCCATATCTTGTAGGTTGTGTCAATTGTATTTATCTTTGAAAACTAACTATCTGATAGGACATCGATAAGGACTTCTTTTGCTATTGCATTATGATGGAACAAATCCTTCTACTTTCTTGTAGCATCATCCTTTGCAAGACCTTCTAGAGAGGGGATCTCAATGGAAATCCTCATTAGCATGCTTGTTTCTTTTGATACCCTAGATTTTTTCTTTGAGGTTTTCTAGTTTGTGAAAAAGCCATTTAAATGACCTGAACTGATCTAGCATATTGTTCTTAGCATTATTGAGAATATTTAGCTCCATTTCTCTTGACTTGTCACTAAGGACAACTAGGGTAGGGTCAATCAGATCATCTTTCTAGATTATACCATCCTTATCCTCAAGAATTTTGGGGTTCACATCTTCCCTAATAATCCCCATCCACACAGTGTTAATGTTAAAGCTATGCCAAAAAAATTTCCCCTTGCTAGAGTCATTGCTATGATACTCCCCTCTGGACTAGTTCTTATCTTCTGAATAGTCATGTGCGTTGGGGGATTGGGTAGAGGGATCATCTTGGTCATCATCAGGCACCTCAGTTTTAGGGACCCAAGTCTTATTATGGGCTCCAAAAGAGGGAGGGGGAGTGTTATCTTCACTGATAGCCATATCAACAAATAGGTAGCCAGAGAAATCCCCCTTTAAGTTAATATTTTTCCTTGTGGAATCTTCCCTACTCTTCTTAGCCTCACCTCTGGACTTATCCACCTCTTCATCAATGATCATATCTTCCACATTATTGTTATGTTCCTCATTTCAGGAGATGTCCATTCTTTCCTCATTTTGAAGGGTTTTTCTTTTTTGACTAAGCTCGCAGTTCTCTTCTTAGAGGAAGAGCCTTGTTTCTATTTTTTGACCTCTTCTTCCTCATGATCCTCTGAATGCATCCTCACACTATCATCTAAGTCAAAGGGGACATAGTTCGAGCCATAAAATTGTTATCTTTCTTTGTTTTCCATAATCTCCATCTCCAAGGTTTGGGCTCTGAAATATTCATAAATTAATAGTAATAATCCCTCATGTAAAGCATGGTTAGCTATATTGTTCTCCCTAAATCCATTTATCTTATCATTTATAGAATAATACAAGTAGAATGAGATGGAAAACTTCATACCATGTCTAAGATAATTCAGCAGCACAAAGTGGTAGGTCCTAATCCATTCAAACCTTGTGTCGAGCATAACATAAGACATCAGGGCTTTGAGAACAAATTTCCATAGCATTTTGATTCCTTTAGGCTGGTAGTATGTACCCATTTGAACAATATCTTTCTTTTCATCCTCATCTCTCACAAAATCATTGAGGACTATGTCAGAAATTTTGCAGTCCCTGTAGAATTTATTTCTCACTATTCGGATACTAGTGACTTTCGAGATGACCTCCTCATTGATAGTGAAATTATTTCTATCTATCTCCACATTCACTTCATTCCAGCTTTTCACAAAAATCTTAGTGATTGTCAGCTTGCTTCTATGTAACCTTTCAATGAAGGTCCTGATATCCCCTTTTTGCAAAGTATTCCAGAGCTTGGTGCGTCTTTTCCATTTTCCACTATTAGTCATGGTCTCCCTTTTGTGTCTTTCCTCTACCATCACACCGAGATGAATTTGGAAAATACTCTATTTTGAGAGATAGTTGTTGTTCTAATTTTTTCTCACAACAATCATCCTAAACTTTCTCCTATTTTACCTTTGGAAATACATATAAATATTGGTAATGAGCACCCATAAACCATGTGAAAGGGATGCTTAGTTATTAACTTTTCTATACATCTGATACTTACCTTTTATGGAATGGAACATCCAATAAAACACACTACATCTCTTTATTATCATTAATGATTCCCTCCTTTCCTTCGTATCTATCTCTCTTGACTAAATTCTTCATCTCACAGGGGAAATCTCTATTATGGTGCCATCTCATCATTGTGTCCTTTTTAATAGCCAAGTTGGAAAACCAGTCATCCAATTGGTTGGCCTCCCTATACACATGGGATATGCAAACCTTTTCAAAAGAATTTAAAAAAGCATGCATTTCTTCTAGCATGTTAGATATAGTCCATGAAGGTGAGTGATTGAAATTAAAATAGTTTATGATGTTCTTGGAGTCTCCTTCAAGCTGAATCTTTTTGACCCCTATGTCATGGACTAGTTTAGTGACTTGGAGTGCAACACAAGCTTAAGAAAAGTGGTTTTTTTGATAGCCAAGAGGCAAGGTAACCACAACAATCTCAAAGCCATAGTAATTTATGTTTACACCTCCACTACTAGCCTTCCCTAGATTACCTTTGGCCATACCATCAAAGTTGGCCTTGGACCAACCTTTCAAGGGACAACTCTAGGTAAAATTCTATCTTTTCTCAATGCTCCTCTCAGAGACAACAGTCTAATCCTTTCCTCCAAAAGAGTTAGAGCCACCATAGAAAAAAAATTAATTTCTTTCACAACAAAGTGGATCTTTTCATTTAGATAATTTTGGGAGGTGTAGAGCTATCTTTGAAGATATGATTATTGCATTCTTAACAAAGTCCCCAACATAAATGTGGGAGAATCCAAGAATAGAAAGAGAGAGAATCAGAGTTTTTTGAGGAAAAAGCCCATTGAGTGAAAAAGGTCTTTTAAAGATAAGGGAAAGCACCAGGATAAGTCAAGAGTAGAAAGGAGTAATTTCCAAGTGGTACTGACATAGGGGAAATGAATAAACATATGGTCCACAGATTCAACTTGGCATCTACAAATCACACACTTGCTCGGAATCTAGAAGCCTCTCTTTATAAGGTTATCAACCATGAGAATGCGATTGTGAAGAAAAATCCAGAAGAAGACATTTATTTTGGGGGTAAGGCCAGAGAGCCAAGATTTATCCCAAAAAGTATTGGCTTCCTAATCATGAGACATTTGAGTGGAGTAAGTAGAGGCCACCATGAAGGTCCCATCTGGAGAACCTTCCAAAATTAGAACATCCTAAGAATGGGATAGGGAGACCACATTAAGGGAAATCAAAAGAGGAATCAGGTCCTGAGACACAAGGGAAAGGTCCACCCAGGCATTGTCCACTATGTAGTTATAAACATGGGAACCATACATATGGATGCACCACTCCATCCAGATATTGAAAGGCTCACATTCCCTCAAGGGTCCCAACTAAAGCCATTTATCATTCCAGAAGTTGATTGAGTGACCATTCCCTATTTTCCTTTTTGCCTTGGATTTTGAAATATCCTTTCCATTGAGGAAACCATTCCATATATAAGAGCCTTTCAGAATTTCATTATCTTCAAAGAAATGATTAATAGAATTGTTAGTGAGATAATTATCTTCAAAAGTGTCATGCCATTCCCCTATGCTATTGAAGAAGCACCATATTTTTTTTTAGCTTGGAGAGCTTTCTTGAAGGGTTTGATCATCCTTATCTTGATACCACCATTAGAGAAATATTCTTTAAATTCTTTCCATGGCCTCTGCATGTTTATCCAGAATGGAAAAGAGGCTTAATACATAGGTTGGAAGGCTTTGCAGAGTAGATTTAACTAATTGGATTTTTCCTGCCTGACTGAGAGTAACCCCTTTGCAAGCTACCAGCTTCCTATTCAATCTATAAGTTAATTTTTTATAGAATGCTTTTGGTAGTTGAACACCTAAAGGAAAGCCCAGGAAGTTGGCTGGGAGAGAATCAATGCTACAACCTAGGATGTCCACAATTCTCCTATGTCTCACCTCATGAGTGTTAATGAAGAAGATAGCTATTTTATTCTAGTTTATGAATTGGCCAGTAGCTCTAGTATAGGAGTTGAGAAAATGCTTCACCACTTTGGCTTCTCCCACTAAGGCCTCTCCTCCTAAAATGGTGTCATCAACAAACAGCTGCTGGGAGAAAACATAGGTCCCAAGTTTAATACCTTTCAAATCCCTAGAGATCCTTAAGGAAGATATGAGAATTTTGAGGCATTCAACAATAATGATAAAGACAAAAGGGGACAAGGGATCCCCTTGTCTCAAATCCCTGGTGGGTTTGAAAAGGGCCGACGGGGAACCATTGACCAAAATTGCTAGAGAGGGGTTTGAGATGATTTGTTGGATGATATTATAGGTATTAGAATTGAATATAAAGGCACCAAGAACCCTGAGCAGGAACTGCCAATCAACCCAATCATAAGCCTTGGACAAATCAAGCTTGAGAAGGAAGCCTTCCCTTTTCCAGCTTCTAAGCAGTGAATCACTTTGTGCACTGCCATAATGGAATCCAAAATTTATCTTTTGAGCACAAAACCATACTACTAAGGAGCAATAATAGGGAGAGAACTTTAAGAATTATATAGGTAATTACGTTAGAGGTAATATTGAAGAAAGATTTATACAAACTTATGGGTCTAAAAAGCTCCATCAAGTCTGCCCCCGTAAGCTTAGCAATAAGCACCAAAAAAGTAGCATTAAGTTCTTTGAGGAGATTCTTCAAGCCAAACAATTCCTGCACCATTTTGACCACATCATATTTCACCACATCCCATAAAATATGAAATAAAAACATTGGGAAGCCATCAAGACTAGGGGCTTTATCACTTGGGAGAGAGTCAAGGGATTTTTTGACTTCAGCCAAGTCTAGGATAGAAAATAAGGCTTTGTTTTGGTCTTCAGAGATGATTTTAGGAATATTGTTAAGAAACATATCCTAATCCTCTTTCCACATCTCTTGATCTTTGGCTAGGAAGGAAGAGAATAAATAAATAGCTTCCTTCACAATATCCTCTTCTACCTACAAAATCTAGTCTCCCTTCTTAATACTACTTAATCTGTTAGCCGATCTGTGATGTACAGTAGAAAGATGGAAGAAATGATTGTTTTGGTCTTCTTCTTTTAAATAGATGGACCTTGATCTCTATTTCCAAAAAGTCTCCTCCTACCCTATTAGAGTATGATACTATGATAGCATAGACTTCTTCTTAGCTAATCTAATCTCATCATAGCCCTCTCTTTGGATTTCTTCTTGAATGAGATTTAGGTTTGAGATCACCTTGTCTTTAGTAGAGAAAATATTGGAAAATTCTTCCTTATTCCAATGTTTGGTATTAATTTTAATGTTTCTAAGGTTTTTGGCCACCCTAAGCATGACAGTGCCCTTTATATCTATATTCCACCTGTCTTTTATTTTGTTTTTTAGGTTAGGATTAGAGATCAACATTTTTTCATATCTAAATGGAAAGATCCTTTTCTTAACAATCCGGTCAAGGGTAAGAGAGATGGTAGAATTATCCGAGCCAATTTTGACCAAGGTGGAAAGGTTATAATTATAATGATTCATCTAGTCAATAGTGATCAAAGCATGGTTCAGCTAGACTTGAATGCACTCCCTTCCAATTCTCTTGTTGGACCAGGTGAAATCAACACCCTAAAGGTCCAGATCTAAGAGGGCTTGGTTATTAATGAAATCCATTATATCTTTCTAACTTTCCAGATTCAGGGAGATACCTCCCTATTTTTCCCCTTCTTTGAGGGGATTATTGAAATCCCCCATGATAATCCCCTTATTAAGATTTGAGCCAGCCATTATGGTTTTGATTTTCTCTCTATAAGACCTTATGCCTTTTTTGGAGTTAGGAGCATATATATTTAAAATAAACCAACTTTCATTGTCTTTTATCTTAGTGAAATTCATAAGGAGAAGATTACCTTCTTCGTGAACAACTTCAACCTTGAGATGAAAGGAATTCCACATTGTTTATAGGCCTCACGACGCTCCTTCAAAGCTAGAAGCTTTATTTCCATAGCTGTACAAAATATGATACCTTCAATCTTGTCCTTCTTCATCTTGGTTTCCTGGATTAGCATAATATAAGGTCTATGTTCCCTTATCATATTTCTAATAACCTCCTACTTATGTGAGCTATTTAGCCCATGAATATTCCAAGACATGAATTTCATTTCCTTTTGGAACTGTAGACTTCCTGAATGGTCTTATGGGTCCCATCTGCTTAGTTCTTGTTGGCTTCTTCTTGCCTGACTTGGCTTGCTTTCTTTCTCCTTGATTTTTTATTTGGCCCCTACATCTACTTTATTTCTAGTCTGGGTTGCTGTTGGGGAGACTGTAGAAAGATCTATGCTATTAGATTTCTTCTTTTTCTAGATCGAAGTCCTCTCTTCATCCTTTACTTCTTCATATCTTGCAAAGAGCTCTTACATTTTTGTGAGCTTCCTTAGGGAAGTGGATTTCATTAATTATTCCATTTTTGAAACCTTCTGAGAGGGTAGTTTCTCAGAGTAAGGGTTGGATTCCTATGAAGAGACACCTCTTTGCATAAATTGCTTTAGACTAGAGAACCCTTCCTCCAATGAACTTTCAAGGGAGTCTGGGAAGAAGGAGATGTGGTCTATTCCAGGTCTAGAATCCCCTCTTTTAGAAAATTCAACTCCCTTCATAATGATCTCTTATGAGACCTCTTGTAAGACATTAACTTCCAAGATTTTTTCAATGCCATCTAAGGGAATAAACTCCCCCCTATTCTCTATATTTTCTTTCTGAGGATGGAATATCTCCCCTTCATCTTTGTGTTTATTATCTTCCCTTTCTACTTGGTTTGTATTAGTTTCTTATTTCACCTCTACTGAATCCTTTTTCTTCCACACTCTTTGGGCATTGGCCTTAATACCGCTGGGGCTTCTTGATTTTCTCCCTTGTTGGCTCTGCCAGTTCCTAATCCATGGTTTTTCCATCTTTTTTTTGGGCATTGCTTGATTTCCTTTCTCCAAAATCTAGAACATATAGCATGATTTGGCATTGTGTCTTTCTTTCTTGCAATGAAAATAGGTGAAAGGGATGCTTTCAAAGTCCAGTTTCTACACATGTTTACCTAGTGTAGAATGAATCTCTATAGTCTCTAGAATGTCTTTTCCTTCTTCCACCCCTATATAGATCCATGCTTAGGTGAGGTGTCACCTTGCCATAGTGACCGAGTCAATCGAGAGAAGGGTTCCGAAAGATTTTTCTATTCCATCAAAAACATCTCCATACCAAAACTCCAAGGGGAGTTCTGCTAATCTATCATGTTAGGAATAGTCCCAAGAGATAATTTAGAGGGGGAGGGGGGGAGGTGGTGAATCTATTATCTACAAGTTTCAATTATTTATTTCAATTAAGTATACTTAAACATTAAGCATAAACACAATGAAAGAACACTTGAACACAACACTAATATTTTGGTTAGGGGGAAACCCAAATAGGTAAAAACCCCAGTGGGAATTAACACCCACTAATAAACTACACTAGTGTATAATGATCCATGTTAGTAGATCTTACAACCCTTTTAGGAGTTGATCTTTACAATTCAATAAGTATAGTGACCTTGTCAAAGGTCAGACCTTGTTAGGAGTCTTTTATAATTGACCCTGTTAGGGGTCAGGATGCACTGTCCGAGAGCTCACTGCTCAAAGAGCTAAAGGCTACAACCTTCTGAATAACATATACACACTATATCTAGATCTTGGTGAACTGCGAGGTAGACCTATTTTATTGATCAATTCCAATGAATATCACACTCTTTCTTCTCTATCACATATACCTCTTCTTGATGACCCACTACTTCACACTCTCTACTCTGTTCTATTCTTTTATCTCCATGTCATACGTCTAGCAATCACAAATGGCTGGCTATAAGTATATTTCCTCTAAATGATATAATCAAGTTGGCATGTTAGAACCACCTTAAAATAATATTACAGAAACAATAAAACTCTCCAATAACATCTATGTCAACTCTACTAAGCATGCAACACAACCTGGGACTTGTCCAAATTAATAAGTATAGATGCACGCTACATACTATCGGCTCTACCAAATTAACTGATACTTTCTCCTCAAGCTGAATTACATCATGCACTCTTAACAAAACTTTATTAACTCTTCTCTGATTACTAATCCAAGCACTCACAACTCCTGTACCAATATAATCTCTATCGGCTCTTCAGGATAAACACAGAAAACTATAATTGGTGAATAACGAGTGCATAACTTCACTTCTACTGCACATCAGAATCTGGGTCCATGAATGGAGAAATACTAACATGTCTTGATCACATATCCAAAGGCTCAAGGCTCCATGATAACTTTATGGATAATCACTCACAGGATAGTGCTTGTAACTCTCTCAAGAACACTATTGACACAAGCTGCTACATAATTTTCTGTACTAACAATTAAGCTCTATGTCCATGATATCATGCTGATAACATGTCCATGATACATATACTCAAATATTACTACATAAGTCTTCCACACATTCTACTTACCATATGTTGTCACCAATGAAAAAGATACAATCAGCACTAGCTTGCTGGCAAATCTCCAACAATCTCCCCCTTTGGCATTGATGGAAACATATGGAATGAAAAATACTAACAATCCAAATGACCAATTATTTTATGACATTTTCCATTTCATCATCAAAACTCCCCCAAGGATGAATCTACCATCTACTGCAATATTCTTCAATATTCTCAATTTCCTCAACTAAACTGCTTCCATGACTAAATACTACTACCTCTTACTGCTACATATTATTCCTTTTAATTATGTATGAACTCCCCCTTTACTATTGTTTTTCATGACTATATACTACTCCCCCTTTGACATCAATGGAAAAGGGTGTCAAACATTTAAGCATCGGTACTACTCTTGAAATAGAGTTGTCAATCATCCATCAGTCACTCAGGACAAATGCCCTTTTCTCTTTCTCTAAGCAGAATCAGGGAAGGGAATTACTCCCAGCTTCTCCTTGAGATACTCAAAAGTATCCTTGGGTAAAGGCTTTGTGAATATGTCGAAAAATTGATCTTTAGTACTCACAAAATCCAAGTTAACTTGTTTTTCTACTACTTTCTCTCTTAGGAAGTGATACTTAATCTCTATGTGCTTTGTCTTTGCATGCATCATAGGATTCTTTGACATGTTGATAGTGCTAGTGTTATCACAATGAATAACAATAGGATAATCAATTTGAATTCCAATATCCTTTATCATTTGTTTGATCCAAACAATTGTATAAAAATTCAAGGCTGCTGCAACATACTCTTCTTCTATTGTTGACTGAGAAATACAATTATACTTCTTTCTTGTCCAAGTGACTAGTCTATCACCAAGAAATACTACTCCTCCTAATGTACTCTTTCTATCATCCATGAATCCTACCCAATTTGCATCTGTATATACATGATGCTTAACATTCTTTGAATTAGGATACCATAGACCATAATCTATAGTGCCTTGCAGATATCTAAATATTTTCTTTACAGCCAAGAGGTGACTTGTTTACGGTCTGCTGCAAGTCTTCCAACTATGCCAACTGCATTAGAAATATCAGGTCTAGTTTTGTAAGATATATGAGTTTACCAATCATAGACTTGTATAATGTTATATGTACTATTGGATAATGATCTTCTTTTGTAATTTTTCATCTTGTTATCAATGGTGTACCCACTGGCTTGTAATCATCCATCTTGAACTTCTTTAATATTTATTTCACCTACTTAGACTAATTAATGAAAATACCTTTCTCTATCTACTACACATTTAAACCCAAAAATTATTTGACAGGACTAATCAAGCTCATCTCAAACTCACTCTTCATCTCCTTAGCAAATTTTGCACTAAGTTTGTCATTACCACCAAAGATAATGTCATCAAAAAATATAGCTACAAGTAGTAATCCTTCAGATGTCTCTCTGATAAATAGATTACAATCTACTTCTATTTTTTTAGATATCCATCCAGTCACTCATACCAATCCCTAGGGGCTTGCTTAAGTCCATAGAGGGCTTTCTTCAATCTACATGCCATATCAAGTTTATCTGATAAGGTGAATCCTTTTGGCTGCTCAATGTATACCTCTTTGTTTAACTCACCATTCAAGAATGCTAAATTAACATCAATCTGATAAACTTTGAAGTTTTTGAATGCTACATAAGCTAGAAACAACTTAATAGCTTCTAATCTTCTCATAGGTGCAAATGTGTCTAAATAATCAATACCTTCTCTTTTTGCATATCCCTTGCATACTAACCTTTCTTTATTCTTTACTACTATACCATCTTCATGCATCTTGTTTTTGAATATCCACTTGGTTCCAATCACATTCTTATCACTAGGTGTTGGGACCAGTTCCCAAGTATCATTCTTAATAATCTGATCTAGTTCTTCTTTCATAGCATCATGCCAATCTAAATCATTACATGCATCTTCAACACTTAAACTTCAATCTGAGATAGTAAACATACCGCCTCATTGCTTGCTGAAATCTTTGCATTTGATCTTGTTGTGACTTTGCTGCTCTAATCTCTAATGATGTCACCTTTAGAGTGATATCTAGGTCTAATCTTTGGAAGTTAAGGTGATATTGTCTCACCTACCTTTTGAGTTTCTTCTTTACTTGTTTCAGGGTCATTGAAAAATACATCAATACTTTCAAACATCTCTTCAACAACTACCTCACTAGTGGAAGGACTAGGTTCTTCTTGAATCATAGGTGAATAATCATGATATATTTCTTGAACCATAAAATTTTCATCAATCTTAGCATGAGCACTTTTAATGATCTTCTTCAATCTCAAATTAAAACATCTATAAGCTTTTCTTTTAGTAGAGTAACCAAGGAAAATACCTTCATTGCTTCTTGCATCAAACTTTCCTATTGCCTCATCCCTCTTGGATGTAGCGCTTGCTTCCAAAGATTCTGAAGTATTTCACTGTGGGAACATTGCAAAACCATAGCTCATAAGGTGTCTTGTTTGCGCTAGGCCTCAATTGTATTCTATTGATGGTATAGACTAGTGTATTGACCACATCTCTCCAATAGGTGTATGCAACTTTTCCTTCAATCATGATAGTGTGTGCTATATCAAGGATGATTATATTCCTTCTTTCTACAATCTCATTCTATTGAGGTGTTTCCGGTGCACTCAACTATCTCTTTATGCCATGTTCTTCACAGTACTTATAGAATCTGTCAGAGGTGAATTCTCCTCCTCTATTAGATCTTAGACACTTTATCTTTAGTCAAGATTCATTCTCAACCTTAGGTTTGAATATTTTGAACTTTTCAAATTCTTCTGACTTATCTTTCAAGAACACAACCCACATCATTCTAGAATAATCATTAACAAACTAAATTGAATACCTTTCAGCATAGTATGATCTTGTTTGAATTGGTCCACATAGGTTTGTATGAATCAGATCCAACTTGCTTTCTGCTAAATTATGCTTTCTTCTGAATGAATTCCTCACATGCTTTCCCATCACACATTCTCTACAAATAGTATCAACTTGTTTTGTTATGCTAGGTAGATCTCTTACTCCCTTTGCATTGCTTATCTTTACTATGTTATCAAAATTTATATGACATAGTCTTTTATGCCATAACCAACTATCATCTACTTTAGCAAAAAAACAACTTGTTGCTGAATTGAGCTAAAAAAAATTACCTTTAGTGTTTGAACCTGATGTAATCATTACACCATCCTTGTTGTTAATGATGAACTTTTTATCTTTGAACTCCATTCTATAACCTTTTTCAAGCAACTGTCCAACACTAAGAAGGTTATTCTGCAAACCATCTACATAATGAACATCATCAGTGTTGTTCTTTCCATTGAATGTGATAGCTCCTCTACCAATCATAGGTTTAGAAGTGTTATCTCAAAATCTAACCATGCCACCTTTATATTTGTCTAGATTAACAAACCTATCTTTATCACTTGTCATGTGACATGAACAACCTCTATCAATAATTCAATTTGTCCTTATGTCTGCTTGTGAAATCAATGCTAACTCTTGTTCCTTTTTCTCATCTTCATGATCTATCTCATCATACATATTTTCCATAATAGAAATGAATCTAATTTCATCTTCAACTGAAGCATTATTAGAAACTCCATCACCAACATAGTAACATTCTTTTGTATACTTAGGCTTGTAGTTAGCACTGAATTTCTTAACACTTGTAGGACACTTAGATTCAAAGTGACCAATCTTGTTACATGAGAAAAATTTGAATTGTAACTGGCCTTCATACTTTCCTTTTCCTTTTCTTTCTTTCTTAGCAATCATAGCAATAATATCATCTATCTCTTTATCTTTATCTTCATCATCAAAATTACCAGAAGTGTTTAAAGATTTCTTACCGTGGACTAATGCTTTGAAGATCATCTCACTTTTAGGCTCTATCTTTAATCTTCAAATCTCAAAAGCTAAAATTTTGTTGATCAAGGTCTCTCTCTTGAAATTTTTTGTAAGCTGCATAGTCTCATCAAGGATGTTGATTTTGTTTTCATTCGGTTATAAGAGTAGTCATCAAATTATCTATAATGTCTTCCTCTAAGAACTCTCCACCATTGTTCCTAATTCTAGCAACTACTTCATTGATCCTTTGGTTGTAAGCTCTGATGTTTTGTTCAGGTAGCATCTCTAATGCATTGTATCTTTTCTTCCATGTCTTTCTACTCACACTATTTTCATGTTTGTCTCCTTCAAACATGTCTTCCATATCTTGTAAGCTGTGTCTACTTTCTTTAACTCTGAAAAATCACTATCAGATAAGGCACTGATAAGGGCTTCTTTTGCTATTGCATTTTGATGGAATAGATCTTTTTTCTTGCTAGTAGCATCATCCTTTCCAAGATCCTCTATAGAGGGGCTCTTAATTTCTTTGATAGCCACTTCAAAAAATTCAAAAGAAATGCACTAAAAATGTGTCACCATCTTGTTCTTCCAATCAAGATAGTTCTCTCCATCAAAATTAGCACTATCTTTTCTAAAGAATGCCATCCGATCAACCTCAACCTATTCAAATTTCTCTCTGAGGTACTTGGTGCTGATACCAATTGTTAGTAATAGTCCCAAGAGAAAACTGAAAGGGGGAGGGGGGGGTTGAATCAGTTATCTACAAGTTTCAATTCTTTATTTCAGTTAAGTATACTTAAACATTAAGCATAAAAACAATGAAAGAACACTTGAACATAACACCAATATTTTGGTTATGGGGAAATATAAATAGGTAAAAACCCGAGTGGGAATTAACACCCACTAATAAACTACACTAGTGTATAATGATCCTTGTTAGATGATCTTACAACCCTGTTAGGAGTTGATCTTTACAATGTAATAATTATAATGACTTGGTCAAAGGTCAAAACCTATTAGGAGTCTTTTATGATTGACCCTATTAGGGGTGAGGATGCACTGTCCAAGAGCTCACTTCTCAAAGGGGTGAAGGTTGCAACCTTCTGAATAATATATACACACTATATCTAGATCTTGGTGAACTGTGAGGTAGACCTGTTGTCTTGATTAGTTCCAATGAATAGCACATTCTTTCTTCTGTATCACATAGACCTCTTCTTGATGACCAACTACTTCGCACTCTCTCCTCTCCTCTAATCTTTTATCTCCATGTCATACTTCTAGCGATCACAAATGATTGGCTATAAGTATCTTTCCTCTAAATGATATAATCAAGTCAGCATGTTAGAACCACCTTGAAATCATATTAGAGAAACAATAACACTCTCCAATAACATCTCTATTGGCTCTACTAATCACACAACACAACCTGGGACCTGTCCAAATTAATACGTGTAGACGCATGATACATACTGTCGGCTCTACCAAATTAACTGATACTTTCTCCTCAAGTTGAATTACATCATGTGCTCTTAACAAAACATTCTTAACTATTCTCTAATCACTAATCCAAGAATGGATACAAAAATGATAAGTGCAACTCCTATACCAATATAATCTCTGTTAGCTCTTCTAGATAAACACAAGAAAATGTAACTCATCATCACATATCCAAAGGTGTAAGGTTCCATGATAACTGTACAGACAATCACTCACAAAACACTACCTGTAACTCTATCAGGAACACTGCTGACACAAGATGCTACATAACTATGTATACTAACAATGAAACCTCTATGTCCCTCATATCATGCTAATAAGATGTCCATTCTACATATACTCAAAGCTTACTACATAAGTCTTCCACACATGCTACTTACCCATCAATGAAAAACATACAGTTAGCACTAGCTTGCTAGAAAATCTCTAACATAGCCCACACTAGGGCTTGAACAAAGAAAGAATCATTTAGGTCTAGCTTGGGAGACCATTTTTTCAATGCCAAAGTCACTTTTCCTATGGACCAAGTTTCATCACATAACATTTTTTCTAGATATTCCATACAGGAGAACTCAAAAGACATAAAGCCCTTCACCATAGAAATGATTTGGATTTGACCCTTCTAATCCCATATTTTTTGCAAAGACCCTAAAAATATCAATGTTGGTCTTAGCCCCACAAATTTACCCACTAGAGTATGAGCCATGGTTGCATTATTGTGATCAATGAGCTCATGAGGAATATCAATGGTGTATTTTCCTTTTTCCTTATTTGATATGTCCTTAATTGTGGGAAAAGAGGACTTGCCTGTACATTTAACCCCACAAAGAGTTGACCACCAGCAATTGAGGACATTCTTTTCTTGATAACATGGTTGGGTCCCCATGACTGAGGCTGGTCTCAGAAGAACACCATCAATCTCTTCCCCAACCCCTGATTTCCAGGGTCTTTCTGCTTGTCACATGGGACACTTTCCTTTTTTTCTAGATCTGTAGAGTCTTGATCTACAAGAGATCCATCGATACGAGCATCCCCTGAGGATCCCATAGCTTGTAGACTAGGATTCATTCCTACCATCAAATTCAGAAATCCTCCCACTCCCGCCCCTGCTCCTATGCTCGCCATCCCTCTAAAACAATATATTGTTTAGAAAGGCATTTACATGTTAGAAATGTGAAGTAGAAAAATGAATTTTTGGTTTTATAATTACTGGATGCAACATAATGTGGTTTATTGTTTTTGGTTCCATTCCTCTCTAGAAAGTGTTCATTATTCAATGGTTCAAGTATTTGTGTTTTAATGCATAGAGCCTATCTCATGGCTCTAAATATCATAATGAATGTAGCATGTTTTTCCATTTGTGATGTGTTAATTTGAGCAAGAAATATGTATGTGGTCAATGTTTCCTTCCTTACAATTGTGATAATTCTTTAGTGTGACCTATTTTAAATTGTATTAGATTGACTTGATTAATTTTGGTGTATTAGAATGGTATAAGAGATCGATGATTCAATTTGATAATATGCAAGTAATATGTAAAGTGATTGTATATTTCAAAATGAAATATATGTGTATTCATGTGTAAGTGAAATTTATACAATTGGTAGTAGACTACAATATCATTTCTATGTTGCTAATTGTTAATGATAGTGAATTTAGTGGTATGTTCCTTTTCTTTACTTATATTCTACCAGTGAGCAATTTTATATTGGCATTGGGCCTTATTACTTCTAGGTAGTTAGTCCAAATTTTTTTTGCCTTACCTACAGTGAGTGAACAAGTAGTGAGCCTTCATAATAATCACCTTAACCAGTCTCACCTTAACTAGTGTTTTATTCATGAGAGTTAATTTCCCATCCTTTTTTCCATCTTTGGTTTCCACATAAACTGTGGTGTTTATGGTGTTTGATGTTTTATGCTTTTATATCATATATATTTGAACATTCAAATTTCTTTATGTATACATTAGATTAATTAAGGTTAAGGAAATTATCTTATTATAACTAATTCACCCCCCCTCCCTCTGTTATTTAGCCTATTCAACAAGATGTCTTATAACAAGGATATCTTCCTTTCATTGGTCTCTTCCTCCTTATGGATATCAGTTCAAGATTATCTATTTCCTAGGAAAAATTTAGTTTTCACTCTTTGGTAATATTTTTTCTACATATTATTTATTTAAGGGCATCTCCTTATTATTGGAAGTAGGTATCCTTATTCTCATTTCCTTTAAATGCCACTATTGTCATATGTTGCCATCATAAGGAGGGAGGAATAAATAAAAAATTTCTTCTATATTATGAAACTTTATTGGTCCTTAGATGATGCAAATGAAGGTCTTAGAATTATTAAAATAATGTCAACTTGTAGGGGCGTCTATAATTTAGTACTAAAATCACCTATTTGGACACAACTTCTAGGATTCAACATGGTCCAATAAAACACTTGAATATTTATAGATGGAGATTGGATAGGAAAATGTATTGACCAGGGCTTATTCCATATCTTTTGGAACAATGAGATAAACCCATTTATTTTTGTATAAAACCAATTTTCCAATCTTTAAGATGAAAATTTATTTTGATTATCTAAGACATTTCAACCCTTGAGAAAGGTGACAACACTTTTAATTCTTGTATAACCAAATTTTGCTCTACAAAAAATCCTACTTACAAAAAAACATCTTAGGGGCATGTCAAACTAACTTTGAACAAGAACGACCTTGGCTATTCAGATGTTTACCCAAGACCATCAACTTTATCCCAATAGGATAGTCATAAGATATTAGGACAAAGGTTTTTTCTTGAACCAATCCTTGATAGATCTGAGTCTACGTGACCCTTACCCACCCTAACCTAAGTTTTTCCAAGCTTGCGGGGTCCAATTTACTCATCAACCTTCACAAATATTGTCTTCTATCCACCATTAGTCCTTATACATAATGATATTACGTAACCAGTACATTATAAGCATATAAAAACTAGACCATACAACACTATGAGAATGGAACATTAAGAAAAATAATGATCTACCAATCAACTAGTTTATATCATTTCCTATGGGTGGAATGGAGGTTTATACATTATCTAAGGTCACATGTAACCATAATAAGGGTTCTAGACTAGTTTAAAACAAAATTGAATAACTTTCAAAATCCCAAATGAATTTAAATAATACCAAAATAAAACTAAAATATATTTACATTTATAACATTTCCTATAGATCTTAGGTCTTTATTTGATCTATGAAATCCATAGTAGGACCATAGGAATAGAATTGTTATACGATATTTTAGAAAATTCGAATTACCTACATTAAAAAAGGTATAAATCCTTAAAAAATTAATGAAAATAAGTGAAAGCAAAAGTAAATGAAAATTTATTCATTCCTCCATTAATCCCAATATGTTTTATATCATTTTCTGAATGTACATATGATGTAGAGTGAAAGAACAATGTAGAAAATTGAATTTCTAGGAAATTAAAGGTTTTCTTATTGAAAATTATTGACTTCTCTATAAATCCATGATGTAATGCAGCATCGACCCACTCACCCATATCTAAAAACCTCATTCTTGGCTATCTTCAATATGCCCCGTAGATGTCTTTATCTCTGTAAAACTGCACGCTACTTTATCACTCTTTATGACTATCGTTTTGGAGGCCCACAAACTCTTCATACTCTAATAATAATGACATCGGCACAAATGTCAATTTTAATATTATCCCTTCCATGTTTCGGTAAACTTTGGTCTCCATGCGGCTTGAACTAAGTCCACCACCTTCCCCCGGTGTCGTTTACAAGCATGGAGCAAATACAAGATTGTGTAACAGTTCTTGAAACTGTTTCTAACTTAGATACATTCCAGAATTAGCATTCAGGTTTAATAAACCAAATCATGGAAACCAAAACATAAACTGACTAGACTATGTATTATCCTTTTGATAACAGTTACGAACTTGGTTCAGTACAGTATAGAACTCTTTCATAAGTAAATTGACATCAAGGGAAAATCGTAATTAACCAATATGGAAGTCTTTGAAACTAATTCCACCATTTCATACGAGACTGTGAAGAACTTGAAACACAAACAAACTATAGACTTAGACATTCTAGCCTAACGTCCCGAATCAGGATTGTTACGAAACAAACATGTAAACAAAACATGATTTTTAATCCCGCTGTCATGAAACCTGAATTTTTTTGTATATACCTTCACTCTACAGTGAATAACTTCCATTCCCAACACTATTTCTAAAATCGCTCCACTGGAGTTATGGAGATTTGGGTTTTGCAAAACATATTAAATATTTATCAAAATCCATCAGTCCAATAGGAATTTATGGCCTTAGTACTCAAGGCTATTTTGTTTTCAAGTTACATTCTTTGATCTAAAAATAACTAAAGACATATAGTGACCAGCTCATGAAGAAGACTACGACAACGTTTTGCATAAAACATAAACATGCAAAAGAGAGAGGTGAAGAGATTTAAAAACACTAATTTATTGAAACTAAAACATTGGAATACAACTTGCACATATAACATGCATGTTTCACTGGTTGTAGGCTAGACAGCCGACCCTTTTTCCCACTCTTTTTTTCTCTCTCCTCTTCCTATATCTCTTAGCTTCCCTCTATATCCTCGATTCCATTACATGTTGTCTCTTTATAGAGATTCTCGGGTAGTTAAACAAACCGTTAATCTACCCGTTATTCTCATTCCCACATTTGGTTACAAATGTCATTTAATCCATTTATGAATACATCAATGCAATTTTAAATACTTAAACCATTTCCTAACATGGTCCCACAAAATTCTAAATGACTAAAATATTACAATTTTGTGAAACTTGTCATAAATTTGAAGAGTCGAGGTACCCCCATACCATACTCCCAGGCTTAAAAGATTTCCCTGTCCTATGGAAATGCTGAGGTGAGAATTATCAAAAAAAATCTTTTGCCTCTATGTCTTCATCATGGAATCAATGCTTTCGCTGCTTCCTCTTTTATTATTACATGGCTCCCATCAATTGAGTTTATGCTAGTTGTTGTCCACCACTCTTCATGCTACTGCTTCACACCACCATCGTACTTCCATGTTACCCACACAAGATTCTGGAAGATGCTTCCCACCCTTCTCTGAGTGGTTTCTCACAATTCACCTTCTACCCAACTTTATCTCATTGGAGACAGTATCAAGACCCCTGTTGAGATCTTCACACATGAAGAACACCTTCATCCTTCTGTAGCTTGGATGGATCAACTTGAAACCATAAATTTCATCACAAGAACCCACAATGCTCATGCCTTGTGTAAATTTCCTTCTACACACTCAGAATCTTCTGAGATATGATACCATTCTGATGTAATGCAGCATCAACCCACTCACCCATATCTAAAAATTTCATTCTTGGCTATCTTAAATCTACCCTGTAGATGTCTTTATCTCTACAAAACTGCACACTACCTTGTCATTCTTTATGACCATTGATTTGGAAGCCCACAAACTCTTCATACTCCAATAATAATGACATCGGCTCAAATTTCAATTTTAATATTATCCTCTCCTTCCAAGTTTCATAAGAATTTGGTCTCCACACAGCTTGAACTAAGTCCACCACCTTCCTCTAGTGTCATTTACAAGCATGGAGCCAATACAATATTGTGTAACGGTTCTTGAAACCATTTCTAACTCGAATTCATTCCAAAATTAGCATTCAAGTTTAATAAACCAAATCATGGACACCAAAATATAAACTGACTAGACTATGTATTATCCTTTTGATAATAGTTATGAACTCAGTTCACTACACTATAGAATTCTTTCATAAGTAAATCAACATCAAGGGCAAATCATACTTAACCAATATGGAAGTCTTTAAAACTGGTTCCACCATTTCATAAGAGACTGTGAAGAACCTGAAACACAAACAAACTAGAGACTTAGACTTTGTAGCCTAACATCTCGAATTGGGACTGTTACGAAAGAAAGATATAAACAAAATTGGATTTTTAATCTTGTTGTCATGAAACCCAAAATTTTTGTATAGACCTTCACTCTACAGTGAATAACTTCTGTTCCCAAAACTATTTCTAAAATCGCTTCTATGGAGTTGTGAAGAATTGGGTTTTGTAAAACATATTAAACATTTATCAAAATCCAATGATCCAAGAGGATTTTATGGCCTTCACACTCAAGGCTATTTCATTGTCAAATTAAAATGGATTCAACCATAAACATACCAAACTTGATTCAAGAAACTATTACATTCTTTCATCTAAAAAGAACTAAAGACATATAGTGACCAACTCATGAAGAAGACTATGGAAACATTTTGCATAAAACATAGACATGCAAAAGAGAGAGGGGACAAGATTTAAAAACACCATTTTATTGAAACTAAAACATTGGAATACAACTTGCACATATAACATGCATTGCTCTCTAGCTGTTGGCTAGAGAGCCACCCCTTTTTCCCACTCTTTTTTGTCTCTCTCCTCTTCTTGTATCCCGTAGCTTCCCTCTATATCATGTATTCAGTTACATGTTGTCTCTTTAGAGAGATTCTATGGTAATTAGACAAACCATTCATCTACCCAATATTCCAATTCCCACATTTGGTTACACATGACATTTAGTCCATATATGAATACATCAATGCAATTTTAAACACTTAAACCATTTCCTAACATGGTCCCATGAAATTATAAATGGCTAAGACATTACAATTTTTTGAAACTTGTCATAAATTTCAAGAGTCGAGGTACCCCCACACCATACTCCTAGGCTTAAAAGATATCCATGTCACATGGAAATGTTGAGCTGAGAATTTTCCAAACAATTCTTTTGCCTTTTTGTCATAGAATCAATGCTTCTAATGCTTCCTCTATTGCTATTACATGACTCCCATCAATGGAGTTTATGGTAGTTTTTGTCCACCACTCTTCAAGTTGCTTCTTCACACCACCACTATACTACCATCTTACCCACACAAGATTCTAGAAGATGCTTCCACCCTTCTCTGAGTGGTTGCTCACTTTGCACCTTCTACCTAGCTTTTTCTCATTGGAGACAGTATCAAGACCCCTGCTGAGATCTTCATACACGAAGAATACCTTCATCCTTCTACAAATTGGATGGATCATCTTTCCCATCCCATGTTATCACTTCTATTTTAATATCTTTTCAAACATCATGCTTGTGGATGAGATATTTCTAATAAAATTTTACTCAACTAGTTGATTTGGAGTTTGTTTTAAGTAATAACCACTTTTGTTCATGCATTTTATCTTGTTTATTTCATTTTCCTTGTCCTTTTCTTTTCTTCTTCCCTTATGAATGGTTGTCTAAGTTCAGATCCTTAATTTTTGGTCTTGTTTCCTACTACATAGGGATGTATTATCTCTTTGTAATTTACCCATGATCATTTCTCTATCTCTTTATCTTTTTTATTCTCACTCACTCTTTTTTAACATGAGAATGAGGTTTTTTTTCAACGATTATGGAGAGGATCGAAAGGTGACTTAGTAATCCTTATTCTTTGTACCTTAAAAAATTTTCTCTGATTATATTTGTGTCAACTTGATCAGACACAATTCAACATTTATTGACAATAGTAAATAAACTTTATCAATCAGTAATAGCAATGAAAAATATCATTCTACACATACAACACCATTTTTTAACATGGAAAACCCACTGTGAGAATTGTAACCTGTTAAAGAAATACTCCTTTTAAGTATGCTCGGTTAAAAGATGATCTTGTTAAATATTACAATGCACACTGTCAAGTGTGACCAATTAAGAGATTTATGTCATATCTGTTAGGATCTTCACCCTATTAGGAGCGACCTAGTTAAAGGACTTAAAACACTCTTTAAAATGTTACCTTTTTAGGGATTTTACAATAATACTGTTAGGTCCATTCGGTTAAGATATTTTTCTATTACAAATAATAATAAGAAATACTATTTAAATTGACTTGTAAATTTGAAGCTATCCTTTTCATAATCAGATTCTTTGTGCCCTCTTTATCTTCATTTCAATCCTTCACTTTCCACTAGCTTCAATACTTCATCAATCACAACTTTCTACCTAGGAATTCAACTTTTTCCTTCTTCACTATGACAATCGGTGACTCTATATCACTTCAAATAGAAATCATTTTGTCCATACAACTTCATCATTTGTATAGACATCTTTTTTCCACTTAATATTTTTTATCACATTTACTTTTGATTAATCTAAGTCATCCAGCTCATTTCATTAACTTATTCATTAAATTTTGATCTCAGTAACACATTTTATCATCACCTCGATACTTGAACTTTATTCGAACTTGTCCCTTCTCTTTTTTTTTCTTAGATCTATACCATAGATCATCATCTTGAATTTTCCTAGTCATAGATCTCTTGAACTAGCCCTTTCTCATCATTAGAATCTTCCATCTCATCATAGCTCAACATTAAATGTTGTTCTGATCCTTGTATTTAATTTTTTTTCCTTTCTCGGTGAATAAATTACATTCTCCAACTAAATTTCAGTTAACTTTACTTGGTGATTAAAGCCTTCTTCTCAGTGTCTTGAGTTCATTTTCCTTTACTGAAACTTACTTTTCTCTTACCAAATGACTTTTCCTGCTCGGTAACCATAACTATTTTTCTTACTAATTTGAGTAATATTCTTTACTAACTCAAGATATAATCAAATGTTTGGTAGAAAACAAGCATATCAACATAATCTTAGCATTATCTGATCTGTCTAACATTTCACTTTTTCTTCTTCTTAAAACTTATATCATACTCTGAATGAAATTGCAATACAATATAAATCAGATATCAATTTATTCACATCAATGACAAGATAATAACTAATCTAATATTTCTATTATCTTGTATTCCTCTTATGTTGGTCAGTTTTCATCATCATCACCATCAGTTATAGTAACAATCTCCCTCTTTGGCATCAATGTTAACACTTACTGTCAATCTTCAGTGTTCAATTGATGATGGCATCATTTTTGTCTTGTCTTTATCTTGTAATCCTTTTGAGCTTTATCTTTCTTCTTTTCTTGATCTCCTTCTGTAATGATTCTCCTTCTTACTCAATGTCACTCTTCTCCCCTTGTTTCAGTAAAATCATAAAATTTCTACAGAGTAATCTAATCTCTCCCTTTACTGTACATTCCCTCTTTTTTTTAGTAAACTTCTCCCTCTTTGAAAATAATGATAGAGACACATACTCCTAGAAAATTTTCTCCAGTGGTAAATCATACCTCAAATGTACCAATTTATCATTGCTTCTATATGCATCTTTCAAGGCATTAGGCCTCACCCAAAGAGTGAACACTAGCATCAACTCACAAAATATATATTCTGATGAAAATCTGAATTGATGCAACATGCATCTAGCCTTAGTGAATATTGAATAGGGGAAGAACCCCTAACTCACCTTAAAAATATTCAAAATCATCCTTTGGTAGTGGTTTGATAAATATATTAGCTATATCTTCCTTTGAATTCATATACTCAAATATCACATACTTATCTTGAACTTGTTCTCTCAAGTAATGATACCTCATAGAAATTTTCTTTGTCTTTGAATGCATCACTAGATTATTTGATATGTTAATACAACTTGTGTTATCATAGTAAATAGTAATTGGATCATTAATTTTTTTCTTGCATACCTTCAATTAGCTATTTGTTCCACACAATGTTTGAACAATTCATTGATGCAAAAATATACCCAGCTTCGGTAGTAGACTGTGAAATACAACTCTATTTCTTGCTTAACCATGTCACTAAACTTTATTCTAAAACGATAGAACCACAACTTGTGTTTTTTCTTATAATCAACATTACCTTCCCAATCAGCATTAGTGTATACCTTTAGAAAAAATCTTCATTTATTTGTACCATAATTCATAGCTCTCAATATCCTTTCAGATATCCAAATATTCATTTGACTGTACAGATATCTGTTTCCTTTGGGTTAGGAAAAAACATTGCAACAATCCTAATAGCATGAGAAATATCAAGTTTTCTATGAACAATATATTATAGTTTACCATACATTAATCAATAAAGTATTTCATTTACTTCACTTGTTTCATCTTTCTTTGACAATTTACAACTAGTAGTCATCAGAATTCCAACTAGTTTTTATTTTTCCATATTGAACGTCTTTAGGATCTCCTTGATATACTTTGACTGTGTGATGTAGATCCCATCTTTGACTTGTTAAACTTGTAGTTCAATAAACAATTTTATCTCCTATCATGGACATCTCAAATTCCTTTCTCATCTCTTCAACAAATGATTTAAACATTGTTTCATTTCTTCAAAACACGATATCACCAACAAATATTTCAAGAATTATAATGTTATCATTACTATCACAATTCAAATATAAGTTGTTTTCGTCACTTGTCCTTTGAAATCCAATCTGGATTATATATAAGTGTAGTCTTTTGTACAATTCTTAGGGAGCTTACTTCAAATTATATAGTTCCTTGTGTAGTTTTCATACCATATCTTTCTTAGAATTCAGAAAAATTCCTTCAGGTTGTTCAATGTAAACTTCTTCTTCAAGAATTTCATTTAAAAATATAGACTTAGCATGCATGAGATAAACTTTGAATCCTTTATAGGAAACATATCCAAGTACAATTCTTACACCTTCTAATTTAGGAAAAGGGGAAAATGTCTCACCATAATCAATACATTCTTCTTGTGCATACCCTTTGTAGAAAAATCTTGCATTGTTTCAGATCAAATCTCCTTTTTCATTGAGTTCATTCCTGAAAAATCCATTTATAACTAGTCACATTCTTATCCTTGGGTCTCGGTACTAGTGACCCAGTGTTATTCTTTTCAATCAAATCAATTTCTTCTTTTATTGCATTAATCCAATTTTCATTTTCTAGTGCATCCATGACTAGTATTGGCTCAAGTTTAGAAATCAAATATGTATTATCTCTTAACTTACTTCTTGTAATGACTCCTATATTCTCATCTCCAATAATTTTTCTTGGTGAGTGATTTCTCCTAACATATTTTCCTAATAAAGGCTCATTAGACTGTTCATCAGTATTTTCATCTCTTAGATAAGGCTCAGTAGGCTCCTTGGTTTCATCTTATTGCATCTTGAGTAAAGTACCAGAAATCTCTTCCTATGCATATGAAAACCTTCCTTAATATTCTCATTCCTTTTTTCTATCTTCTTCATTTCTTTCTACATATTCATCAATACTCATATTTACAGTTTCCACAATTTTGTTATTAGCCTTATTCAAACATTTTTGTGCTTTTATCTTTGAGGAGTATCCTAGGAATATACCTTCACCACCTTTTGAATCAAACTTTCCATTCCTAGCATCTTTTAGCATATAACACCTACTTTGAAAGATTTTGAAGTAACTAACATTTAGTGTATGCTCATACTAGAGTTAATGGGGTGTTTTATTTGTAAATTTCTTCAATTGTACTCAGTTGAGGGTGTCGACATTAGTTCTAATGGATTCTCTCTAGAATGTTTCTACAACCTCTTTTTCAATGAAAAATATTCTAGCACAATCAACTATTGATCTTGTTAGGAATGAATACTTAATATATCCTATGGGAGTATTGGCAGCCATTCCGTAGCAGTTGTTCTTGCATTCATGACTATGATTGTCATTGATGTCAATGCAGTGATATACTAGAGATTAGCAGAGGAGTAGACAGTTTTTTGATTAGTGTACATGGGATATTGTAGATCAAGCTATATAATGTTGAGGATTTACTCTTTGATATGTTATATGTTCATGGTTAAGAGCGCAGGCAATAATTCATTTATTCATGAAAGGTATGACCATTTTGGTGGAAGCAGTATTCAGGCAGTGTTCTTGAGTAGCTGTTTGTGGAAATCGAATGATATCTCCTAATAGGGATGGAATCTAGTTTTTTGCAGTTAAAGGGAGGTTGAAGACATGTTGATAGTGACATGAATGATAGTGAAAACTTTGAGGTCACACGAGTGAAGAATTATTCTAATTGGAAGTCGATAGTTTTGTGTAAATTTGATGTAACGTGTGGAAACTTTTATTTTGTAATTGGATGCCAAATCATTTGTAATTAATTGAGTGTGGTATAAAGGAAGGAATTTTTTTCATTATTATAATGTGAAGGAATGAAAGAGTGAATGATTGTGAAAGAGAATTTCTGAAGGAAGACATGTGAGGTACAAAGATCTGAAATTGAGATCTGGTGTAGCAGTGAAGTGTGGTTTGGCATAGTCAGTGAAGAGGTAACATATTATTGAGATTAGTAATGATTTGATATTATTCTATTGAATAATCTAGAGATTAGCTGGACAGTTTGTTCAGTGATCTTGCCATTGAAGTTGTCTGGGTAGTAGGTCCTTTTGTCTTCCATAACTCCTAACAAAGTTGGAATCTTTTAGTAGGGATTCAAAATCTCCTAAATGGGATTCATATGTACAAAATGTATTTCATAAGGCTCCTAACCAAGTCCATCCTTTCACAAGGAATATTCATATTAGTGCATCTTTTGTGGGCATCATTCCCACCAGGGTTTACTCTATGATCAAGAGGTTCCCTAGTCAACATATCTTGTGTAATTATGTTATTGTGTATGAATATCTTTCTATGGTTGGTAATTATATTGCTTACATGGTTGAAATATATTAAAGTTGATAAAAGTTATAATTATCAAATAACTGATACAAACCACACCCCCCCCCCCCCCCTCTCCCTCTCATTTATCTTGGTGGACTTTACTTTCTACCAATTGGTATCAGAGTGGCAGGTTTTTGAAAGAAAAGTTTAACAGGTTAAGGAGATCCATGGTGAATTTTAGGAAAGAAATCCCTAAGCTTGATGGAGTGAATTTTCACAGCTAGAAAGAAAAGATGAAGACACGTGTACTATGTTTAGGACCAAGTTATTGGTTGAATACAAAGAATGAGAAGACTATCATTGATGAGCATAATCTTGAAACATATTCTAATGATGAGAGAGATCTATTCATGTGTAACATACTTGCCAGAGAAAAAATTTTGACAGCCCTTTCGGAGAATGAGTATAGTTAGGTAAAATATTTGAAAACATCTCATGAGAGTTAGATTACATAATTGGATATGTGCATTTGAAGATATAAGAATAATGGACGATGAATCTGTTATAACCTATATTGGTAGAATGTCAAAAATTCTTGTAGGCATAAAATTTTATGGATGAACAAAGACATAAAATGAAGTTATATGGAAAACTCCTAGGACATTGACTCTTGTGTTTAAGTAGACAACAAAGATGATTGAACAAGTTATACCTTGTACTTTGGACTTTACAAGAGAGACTCTTCTTGGAAGATTGGAAGCAACAAAAATGAACCTGAGGTTATTCAAAGATTTTCCTAGAATGGAGACAGCATTAAGTACTCTTAGTGTTCACCCTACTTTGTCAAGAAGCATTAGTGTGAGCGGAGATTATGCTAGCAGCAGTAGATCTAGAAATGAAGAAGATGGGAAGATTGAAGAAGGTATTGCCTTACTTGTGAAGAGAGAACTAGAGAGTAAGAAATTTTTTAAATGTTGGACTTGTCAAGAATATGGTCATTTTGCATCTAAATTTCCTAAGAGAGTTAAAAAGTACAGAAACAATTTCAAGCCTAGAAGATTTAAGGAATTTTATTATGCTAACGATGAAGAGCTTGAAGCTAGTATAGAAAGAAATTTAAGTGAAAGTGATACTGAGAATAATGATGACATAGGATTTGTAGCAATTAAAGAAGAAAATCCTGAAACAGATGTTAAGGAAGGAAAAGCCCTAGTTTCTCAAGTTGAAAAGAAATCTGATTGGATTATAGATAGTGGTTGTTCACATCATATGACTAGAGACATGAAAAAGTTCATTAAGTTTAACAATAATGATGGTGGAGTTGTTAGAGTTGGAAACAATGCACTTTGTTTGATTAAAGGTATAGGATATATTACTCTTGATGGAAAGACTAATACTGATGATGTTTACTTTTTGGATGGTTTGAAACATAATATTTTGAGTGTTGGACAATTAGTTGATAAGGGATATCAAGTTTGGTTTACTGAGAAAACTTGTGTGATAGAAGATAAAGATGGATATCTGATTGGAACTGGATCTAGAACTGGAGGTAATGTATTTTAGTTGAATCCTACTGAGATGACATGTTTGATTACTAAGATAGATGACAGTTGGTTATGACATAGAAGATTTTGTCATATAAATTTTGATAACATTGTGAAAATAAGTACTACACTTGCAGTAAGAGATTTGCCTAGAATTATGAAGCCTACTAACATGATTTGCAAGGAATGTTTGATGGAAAAATAGAGGAGAAGTTCATTTCCTAGTAAGAAGTTTACATCTGCAGAGAAGTTGGAGATTTTTCATATAGATTTGAGCGGTCCTACAAGGACTAGAGGATTCTATGGAGAAATGTATTTTATGATTCTTGTTCATGGTTTTACAAGAATGATGTGGATTGTACTTCTTAAAGAAAAGTTTGAATCATATGATAAGTTTAAGGTCATTAAGAATAAAGTTGAGAATGAATCTGGAATGAAAATAAAATGCTTGAGATCTGATAGAGGTGGAGAATTTACTTCTAGATAGTTTAACACTTTTTGTGAAGTGAATAGTATTAACAGACAATTTTCAGCCCCTAGAACACCTAAACAAAATGGTATTGCAGAAAGAAGAAATAGATCAGTAACTAAAGTAGCAAGAGATATGTTATTTGAGAATGATTTGGAAAAGATATTCTTGAGAGAAGTAGTGAACATAATAGTGTATACAATGAACAGAGTACAGATCAGAGCAGACATAGACAAGACACCCTATGAATTATGGTTTGGACATGTACCCTCAGTTAAGTATTTAAGAATTTTTGGAAGCAAATGTTATATAAAGAGAGATGATGATATTGAAAAGTTTTATCTTAGAAGTGATAAAGGTATATTTCTTGGATATTCTTTGAAGAGAAAAGCTTATAGATGTTATAACAAGAGAACTAATACTATTGTTGAGGACACAAATGTTAAAGTTGATGAAAAGTTTAAAATTCAGGAAAGAATGTTTGATTATGAATATGATGAATGAACTCATCCTAAATCTAACATTGAAACTACTAAATTATTCTATGAGACTGATAGTGACTTGTTGAATGAAAGCCATAGTGAAATCATTGAAGAACAGACACCTGAAGTGAGATCTGAGACAGTGACACCTAACAGGAACTTATCAAGGAATCATCCTATTGAGAAAATTATTGGAAGCATAGATAGAGGAGTTCTAACTCGAAATAAGGTACAAGAATAGTTATGTTTGATTTCTCAAATTGAACCTAAATCTACTAGTGAAGTGTGTGAACATGAATATTAGATTAAAGCTATGAAAGAAGAACTAGATCAGATTGAAAAGAAAAAGACATGAGAATTGGTCCCTAGACCTAAAGATAAGAATGTTATAGCAACTAAATGGGTATTCAAAAACAAGATGAATGAACAAGGAGAAGTAATAAGAAACAAAACAAGATTGGTATGCAAGGGATACTCATAACAAGAAGTAATTGACTATGAAGAAACTTTTGCACCAATAGCAAGAATTGAAGTAGTAAGAATGTTTTTGGCCTATGTAGCTTTTAAGAAATTCAATTTCTTTTAGATGGATGTGAAGTTAGCATTTTTGAATGGAGAATTGGAAGAAGTCTATATTGAGCAGCCTGAAGGTTTTCCTTTGACTCAAGAAGGAGACATGGTATGGAAACTAAAGAAAGCCTTATATGGACTAAAGAAGGGACCTAGAACTTGGTATGCAACATTGGATACGTATTTGTTGAAATTGGGATTTACAAAAGGAACAGCTGATAGTATCCTGTACAGAAAAGAAATTGAAAATGGTTTGTTGCTTATAGTTATTTTTGTTGATGACATTATTTTTGGAGGAGAAGATGAAGCTAGTGATAAATTTGTTGGATAAATGAAAACTGAATTTGATATGAGTATGATTGGTGAAATGAAATGCTTTTTGGGATTACAGATAACACAAAATAGTGATGGTATCTTTGTAAGCCAGATAAAGTACTTGAATTATTTGTTAAAGAGATTTGGAATGGAGAACTGTAAACTAGTTGGAACACTTATGGTAACTGGACATAAATTATCTAGCAAAGATGAGACTCTTGTAGTTGAACAGAAGAAGTACAGATCTATGATTGGAGGATTGTAGTAATTGACACATACAAGACCTAATATAGCACATTTAATTGGAATTGTAGCAAGATTTCAAGCTGAACCTAGAGAATCACATTATGCAGCAGTAAAGAGGATATTGCAATATTTAAGAGGCACAATTGAGTATGGATTGTGGTATGAAAAATCTGATGATTTTATCCTATGTGCATATAAAGATGTTGATTGGGGAGGCAGTGTTGATGATAAAAGGAGCACCAATGGTGGAGCATTTTTCCTTTGAGGAAGATTGGTCTCTTGGCTAAGAAAGAAGTAGAATTGTATTTCACAGAGCATAGCAGAAGCAAAATATGTAGCAGTAGCAAACAATTGTAACCAAATAATTTGGATGAAGCAGATGCTGAAGGATATTAGAATAAGGTTTGTTGAACCTATTGTTATACATTGTGATAACACCAACATAGTTAGTATGTCTAATAACCCTATATTACACTCTAAGACAAAGCATATAGAGATTAAGTATCATGTAGTAAGATAGAAAGTTGCTAAGAAAGAAGTCAGACTTGAGTACATAAGCACAAAGGAGTAGATATCAGACATATTTACAAAGCCTTTTCCTAAGGATACATTTGATTATTTGAGAGGTATGCTTGGGGTTATGCCCTATCCTAATTTTGAGAAGTGATGCAGATTGGTTGCATCTGTCTAGTGGTATATGAGCCTTATGTTTCTTCAAGACTGGATGTTCATACTTACTCTATGGGGGAGTATGTGTATCTGAGCTGAGTCATGAGGACTCTAGTGAATGTATTTTTTGAATAGTGTCTTTTTACATTAGAGTTGTTGTTGACATAATGATGAAATTTATGTCACTGATGTTAATGTGGGAGAAGTGTATATGAAAAACCATTTGTACCATCTTTTGGAGAGAACTAAATAGGAAAATGAAGCAAGATTTGATTGATGAAGAAGACTTGAAGTATTTGTCAGAGCAGTAGTGTTGCAGTATTGGATTCATGGAACATTGGATGTTTTTCATCTATGTTGCCATCAATGCCAATGGGGGAGATTGTTACAAGTGAATGCTTAATATATCCTATGGGAGTATTGGCAGCTATTTTGTATCAGTTTTTGTTGCATTCATGACTATGATTGTCATTGATGTCAAAACAATTATCTACTTGAGATTAGCAAAGGAGCAGACAGTGTTTTGATTAGCGCACATGGAATATTATAGATCAAGCTATGCGATGTTGAGGATTTACTCTTTGATATGTTATATGTTCATGGTTAAGAGTGCATATGGTGATTCATTTATTCATGAAAGTTATGACCATTTTGGTGGAATTAGTATTCAAGCAATGTTGATGAGTAGCGGTTTGTGGAAATCAGATGATATCTCCTAATTTGGATGGAATCAAGTTTTGCGTAGTTAAAAGGAAGTTGAAGATATGTTGATAGTGATGTGGATGATAGTGCAAACTTTGAGGTTGCATAGGTGAAGAATTATTCTAATTGGAAGCTGACAGTTTTGTGTAAATTTGATATAACATGTGGAAACTATTATTTTGTAATTGGATGCTGACTCATTTGTAATTACTTCAGTGTGGTATAAAGGAAGGAATGTTTTTCCTTATTTTAATGTGAAGGAATGAAATATTTAATTATTGTGGAAGTGAATTTATGAAGGAAGACATGCGAGGTACAAAAATTTGAAATTGAGATCTGGTGTAGCAGTGAAGTGCAGTTTGGCACAGTCATTGAAGAGGTAACATATTATTGAGATCAGTAATGATTTGATATTATTCTATTGAATAATCTAGAGATTAGTTGGATAGTGTGTTCAATGATCTTGCCATTGAAGTTGTTTGGGCAGAGGGTCCTTTTGTCTTCCATAACTCCTAACAGAGTTAGAATCTTTTAGCAAGGATTCAAAATCTCCTAACTGGGATTCATATGTACAGAATGTATTTCATAAGGCTCCTAACCAATTCCATCCTTCCAAAAGGAATATTCATATTAGTGCATCTTTTGTGGGCATCATTCCCACTGGGGTTTACTCCTTGATCAAGAGGCTCCCTAGTCAATATATCTCGTGTCATTGTGTTATTGTGTATGAATATATTTCTATGGTTGGTAATTATATTGCTTACATGGTTAAAATCTATTGAAGTTTATAAAAGTTATGATTATCAGATAACTGATTCACCCCCCCTCTCAGTTATCTTGGTGGACTTTACTTTCTAACAGATCTATTCTTTCTTCTAGTTATGTCATTTTTTGTTGTGGAGTCCTTAGTGTAGATAGTTTTCCCTTAATCCCATTCTCATTGTAGAAGATAGTAAATTCATCAAAGATAAATTTACCTCTTCTATCTGATCTTAAAATTTTCAAATTCTTACCGATTTCCTTTTCAACTCTTTCTTTATGCCATTTAAATATTTGGAATGCATCAGATTTTTATTTTACAAACATTACAAACATCACTCTTGAGTAGTCATCAACAAACAAAATAAAGCACCAATCACCATAATATATTTGAATTCTCATATAGCCATAAAGATCACTATGAACTATTTCCAATGTGCCATTAGATGATTAATACTTTCTTGATAAACTTGATATTGTCATCTTACCGATCTAACATTCCTTACACGTCACTTTGTCAAGATTTCTTAATCTCAGTAGACCTCTAGCTCTATTTTTCTTAGTTACTCTAATCATGTTATTAAAATTTACATGAGAAATTTTTTTATGGCACAACCATACATCCTCAAGTTTAACAAATAAGTAATTATTTGTATCAGTATTAAAGTAGAATAAGTTATCTTTTGATTATTCACTGGTTCCAATAAAATTTCCTACAACACTACATATCGTTACTTTTCTATTTTGAAACTCTATTTAGTGGCTAGTGTTGTTCAATTGTGCAACACTCAAAAAGTTGTATTTTAATCCTTGAACTGAAAAAGAATTGTAACATTTGATCTTTTCATTTAGAATAATTGATCCTTTACCTATTATAGAACATGGAGCATCATTCCCAAATCTAATAATTCCCCCATCATAATCTTCTAGGTTCTCATACTTATCAATATTACCACTCATATGATGTGATAAGTCACTATAAATAATCCATGGGTCAGTTTTTCTAACATGATAAATAAGGGTTTTTTCATCTTCATATCTCTCTTCTTTTTAATCTTCCTTCATAGAAACATAAACAACTTCCACACTCTCTTCAATGTGATTAGATTCATCATCGATAACTTTTTTGTCAACTAGGTAAGAAGACTTATTTTCTTTGTTCTTCTTGTCTCTAAACCTTCAGTATCTATTTTCCTTCTTATCACTTTTATCATTCTTGTCATTATAACAACATCCAAATGCAATGTGTCCAATCTTGTTGAAATTAAACATTTTAGAGGTAGTTTACCTTTATCATTTCCTTTACCTCTAGGTATTTTTTTTGCCAGTAGTACTTCTAATTCTTCTTGTTCTTTTTATTCAGTTAATATACTATCATAGTCACTTCCACCTATACTACAGTGAATCACTCTTTCTTTTCTTGAACTTCCAATGGTTAGAGATGACTTAAAAGCAATTTGAATAGTAAGTAGACTATTATCATAATTACTAAGGTCAAATGTAGTCAACTTACTGATTAAGGAAACAAGAGTAAAAATGTTATTCAGTATGGATCTCAGTTCTTGAATATTAGATACATGAATAGAATACTTGGATGAAAGGGTTTTGAGGATTTTTCTTACCATTTATTCAATAGCTAGTGTTCCACCAGCACCTTTGATAGCACCCACCACTTCTTTTATTATGAAACTATATTAAGAAAATTTCTCTGCATCTTTTAGTATCATCTCATCAAATTTTCCTCTTAGACTATCAACCTTTGGATTTTGTATGTGCAGATCACCTCTAAAAACTAGTGCAAGTTTGTCCCACATCTCTTTTGCAGTAATACAATCCTTAATATGATTTATTTCATAATCATTTAGGGAAGAGGAAATTTCAATCAATACCAAGTTGTGTTCCTTATTTTCTCTTACCTAATCAAGTGTCATTGGTTCAAGAGGTGGTGGAGTGTAGTCAATATCCAAATGATTAAGTGTTGAATCTCAAATCCTTGATAGGTATAACCTCATCCTTATTTTCCATGTGGTGAAACCCTCCTTTTTAAACTTCAATACTTCTCCCCTATACATCTTTGGATCTTTTACTCAAGTCTTTCAAACTTATCCATTTAGAGTACTTAGCTATGATACCAATTGTTATATTAAAAAGAGGGGTTTGAATTAGTAATCCTTGATTATTTTTACATTAAAAAATTTTCTCCGATTAACTCGGTGTCAACTTAGTCAAACAAAATTCAACATTTACTGACAATAATAAATAAACTTTATGAATTAGAAATAATAATAAAAAATATCATTCAACACATGTAACACCATTATTTAATGTGGAAACTCAAATTTGAGAAAAACTACCTTGGGAATTTTTACCCGCAAAATAATTACTCTTCTGAAATATGCCCAATTAAAAGACAATCTTGTTAAAGATTACTACGAACACTGTCAAGATTGGCCCGGTCAAGGGATTTACCTCAAATCTATTAAGATCTTCACCTTGTTAGGCATGGCCTAGTTAAAGGACTTCAAGCACTCTTTAGAATATTACCTTTTACAAGGATTTTACAATAAGACTGTTAGGTCCACTTAGTTAAGAGATTTTTCTATTATAAATGTTAATAAGAAACATTAGATAAATTGACCTATAAATTTCTAACTATCCTTTGCATAATAGAATCATTTCTACACTATTTTTCTTCACTTCAATCCTTCACTTTCCACTGGACTCAACACTTCATCAATCTCATCTTTGTGACTCAGAATTCAACATTTTCCTTATTCACTTCATTAGTTAGTGACTATATATCCCTTCAACTAGCTATTTTTTTGTAAATACAAAGTCATCCTTGATATTGACCTTCATTTTTGTGTTAATCTCCTTTCTCGTGTTTTCTTTTGATTAATTTCTGTCGTCGAATTCATTGCACTAACTTATTTATTGAATTTGAATCTCGGTAACATGTTTCATCATGACCTCGGTACTTGAACTTTATTGGAACTTGTTCCTTCTCTCTTTTCCACTTAGATTTGTACCATAGATCACACCTTGCATTTTCCTGATCGTAGATCTATTCAACTAACTCTTCCGCATCATTAGAGTCTTTCATCTCATCGTAGCTCAACATTAGATGTAATTATGATCCATGTATTTAATTTGTTCTCCTTGCTTGGTTAATGACTTCTTTTCATCAACTAAATTTTAGTTAACTCCACTTGGTGACTAAAACCTTCTTCTCAGTATCTTGAGTTCCTTTTCCTTTACCAAGACCTACTTTTCTCTTATTGAATGACTTTTCCTACTCAGTAACCATAACTATTTTTCTTTCCAACTTGACTAATCTTCTTTACAGACTTGATATAATCAAATATTTGGTAGAAAATAATTATATCAACATAATCTTAGCATTGTCCGATCTGTATGAGTTTCCCAATTAAATTCTTTATCTTCATAACATTTCACTTATTCTTCTTCTTAATATTGTAGATAGCTAAATTCATCAAACTTACATTAATTAAATTAAATTTGATTAATGACCCTAAGCAACATTATAGCAAATTTTTTAATTAATTATATTTTTTAAACTCATCTATTTATTAATTTAAATAAATTCACTACCAATAGTATCTAAATTAAATTTAAATACTACCCCTTATAATGTATTAAATTTGTTTTTATACATGTTCCTCCATATTCCATGTTTAAATAATTTTTTAATTTCTTTATTCCATCACATGCTTTATTTCTACTAAACCATGATAAAATTAAATTAAATTAAATTAAATTAAATTAAATTAAATTAAATTAAATCTTAAATCTAACCTACACAGATCACTTTCTATCTAATAGGTCTACTTACTAATTAACTAAGGTTAATTAGGCTAATTTTTTGGTTTCCTACATCCATTAGTCCTGATTATTTTTCTCACACACATGTGAGTAAATTTCTAAAAATTACCTTTTCAAAACTTGCCAAAAAATTGCCTAAACAAAGATTCTTACAATTATGCTGGCACGTCTTATACTTACCCAAGACATGAAAACATACATTTTTCTTACAACTCTCTTACACACACTTACGCATGTACTTGGAGTACACATTGACCCCTCACATATGAAGTTTCTCACACATGTGTGAGAAATTCTTGGAGTTTTGATGGCTTATGTGTCTCTTTGGTGGAACCTATGTAGATTCTGCATAGATTTCACCTCACCCCGGCCCTCCAAAATTCTATAAATAGTACCGTTGCCTCAAACAAATCATCCATCTTTTCCATGTAGAATTATAATTTTAGTTTTATTTTTCATTTAGAGTTTTTCACTAACCATTTTGTAATTGTTAAATTTCCATTGTTGAATTAGTTTCATTCCATACTTAGATTCATTTTTAGTGTTAATATTGCATACCATTTAGCTTGACGGTTTCTTCCATAGCTCCTTCTTGAGCCTCATTCGCTTCTTATTGAATGCTTGAAGATTTGTTTAATAGCTCCTCTTTGATTAGTTCAATATTGATTTTACCTTACATTCATAGTAGGATTCATATTTGTGTTGGGAGAACACACCCACAACACTCTCTAAGAGCTTAAATCGGGAAAGTCTTGGGTGCACTTGCTTCTTGCTCATAGGAGGTTGTGGTGGAAGCCATTTTTTGGGCTTTTGCATGTTGATAAAATGTTAGATTAATTTTTTAATATCTTGTTTATTACAAACATTTTCATGTTTGAAATTTTCCCCAACAACTAGGATTTCACCATATACATAAACTATCCTACTCTGAATGATATGGAAACACAATATAAATCAGACATCAATGAAAAAATGATAACTAATCTAATCTTTCTATAATCTTGTATTCTTCTGATCTTGGTCATTCTTCATCATCATCAACATCAATTATAGTAACTGTTTTCTCATATACCCACTAAAGTGAGGGACAAATATACCGTCCTAAATTTTAATCACTCAATTAGTGTATATATTTTCTTATTTACTTAGCACAGACCTTATTGTGTTCATAGTGGAACTTCATATGTGACTTAATCAACACAAAAATTCAAATATAAGTTCTCCTTCATTTCAATCTTTCCCAAAATTGAGTTAGGACCTTATTTCTAAGTGTTCTGCTCTATCTTTCCTCTAGCCATATAATTTATTTTATCACCTAGGCCCTATGATACCATTTTGTGGCATTCATATTCTACCTAGATCTTACAATTAGATGTACTATATACTCTAGAATCCCCTAAATATCTAGGATCTATGGTCACATTTGAGCTTTGACTAGTTATAAATAAATTTCTAGTTTTTTTTTTCTCTATGGATCAAGCACAAATTGGATTCAAAGTCCTTTATTGGTGGTTTAGTGGGATACATTGATCTATAGTAAACTTACTTGTGTTTTAACCCACTGGATGTTGTGAGAGGTATATAAACACCATATATATCCTTATTTTGACATTCACATATTATAAACCATCCACAATCATTTTCAAGCATTTGGATTCAATTATTCAAGATTAAGAAATCAAGGCAAGCATTAGCATTCAATATCTAGAGTTCTTCTCAAGCATTCAAGGTATTCTTCTCTATGGGTCAAGATTTTTTCCCTTATCGAAGGCCAAGTAAAGGAGTTGTCTATCCAGTAAGGAGATCTGTAGCCACATCCAAATCTTCTTTCTTCTTCTTCTCAATAAAATATTATGGTGAAAGAAAATATATGTTATAAAGGTCTTTGTCTTTCATGATTCAGTTTTTGGGGTTTTCAGTTAATGTAAACCTATTAAATCAACATATTTAATCACATTGAAAGAAGAAACTATATTACCAAGGTGCAATACATTTTTTTTTAGATTTAGGCTCTATTATATAATAAGAAATTTTAATTTCCTTTATTTTATTTTAAGCTTGATTCCAAATAAAAGTTTAACTAAGGAATACCCTTCCATCCTACCCTCTTCCTTATTTTTTTGCGTTTCGGTATAGGTAGTGCAACTATTTAGACTTGATCTAACAAGTATAGATGTTATTGGGAGGTTTGCAACTATGTTTTGACAAAATTATAGGGAATAAAATAACCCAAGCTTCTTGGCCAAGGCATTTTTCTCCTACTATATTAGCTTCAAATTTAGTTTATAGGTTAGTATAGTTCTCAAGTTTATATGTTAGGTCCCTATATCTTCTTGTCTTTTTTATCTGAAGCTATATTTTTTTGAAACTATATAATATTTTCTCATTTAACATCTTATATTGCATCATCATATCATTTTCCTATAAATTCTCTCAATCAATTCATTATTATCAAATATCATTAACTCATTCCATGGTTATGTCATACTTGAGGCTATTAGGTAACTTGTCTTTTCATTGTGCATTCTCGAAAGGATGAGAAATTTACCTTGGTTACTTTTTCTTATTGTACAAAAGGAATATTATTTTTCCCACCATGACGAATATGGTTAACAATGGGGAAATGATACCTATTTCAATTAGTATGGCACCCTTCTAGAGAAAAGTATTTCATATTTTGCAATCATAAAATCAAATTCAAAGGTGGAAAATTGAAGTGGTTATAGCCATTTTGTATCACTCCAGAGTCTTCTCTCTTCTTAAATAGTATTTTAATGAACAACTTATAATCACTAAATATTTTTATCTCCACCATTTTCCTTCAATTTTTAAACTTGTCACCATTGCAACAATTTTAAGGGTAACAATCAGCTTAATAGTACCAATGGTAATAGTCTATCGATGCTGAGAATTAAATTTTTTGGTCAAAATCAAAATTTTATAGTCTTTGAAGGTTAAGAGTTTGGGAAAGATTCTCACGCTATCAATAAAATCCCACAACCCATCATTTATTTCAGCTCTTTACAATATTTTAATTTAGATTGCTTCAAGGCACAACCATTTCTTTCTACTTTACACTGGTAGAAATATAGACAAAAAATTGAGTGAACCTATTCTTGGACTAACCACTAACATCCCCTTTTAGGATTTGTGACATGATTTGACAACCTCCTATGTCTTATATTTAATTCTAGCAGTTGTATCAAGTATTGATAGTTTGATATTTTTTTGCAACAACAACCACTAGTTTTAACATGTGGTATCAGAGCTTAGTCATAGGTTCGAATTCACTCAGGTGAAACTGAGGGGGTGATTATTGGACTAACCAACAATGTCCCCCTTCATGATTTGTGACATGGTTTAACAACCTCTTGTGTCATTGATCTTTTGGTGCAATGACCATTGCTAGTTGTAACACCTACAATGATTTTTATGCAACCAATAAAATAAGGAATAAAAAAGAAGTTAAGAATAGGAATGATGAAAATTTCTTCCCAACGAATCCAACTCAAGCATGTGATATAAAAATATGACTAATGCTTATCCTTTCAAAAATATTTTTTCTTCCTATCGACATCCATTCAAATCAAATGGAAACTAATGGATATAATGATGTTGTGACTCTTATGAAATTTGAAATGATTTATACCCATAATGAGATTAACTTATCTCATGTCAAAGAAGGTATTAGCTTGAATTAAACCACCTTTTTAACTAAAACACTATGTTATCGAGATAAGCTTCAAATGTTTTAAAAGATTAAAAAGCATGGGGATTGAAAAAAACATTTTCGATCTTAGTAAAATAAAATATAGATTTATGCTTAATCATATGACTAAGTTTTATTACTATTCGCGCAAGCTATCATTTGAGCTCTTTCAGTAGAGAAAATTTATTTAAGACAATAGAAGCACTATGTATAATTTAAGCGTGTTCTTCAAATATTAGAACTATGTTGGAAATTTTGTCTTTATCACTTTTTTCTTCTGTAAATAAGTTTTTTCTCTATTATTAGAGGTCGCACCTAGATTTTTGTAGTATCCTTTACTAAAAAAATTGTTTTCTATCTCTTAGCATGTCTCCTTTATTTTAGTTTCCTAGATTTTCCTTACAATAATTATAAAAGTTATATTTTATCCACTATTCCTTAAGTGGCTTCCATATAGTCTCCTTCCTTTAGACAATATTTGGTCATTTGACCTTGAAAAATATAATCCTTGACACCAAACCTATTTAATTTTGATCCCTCTTAAGTTAGGAAAAAATTTCAAACTATTATTATCGTAATACATGAATGCAATAATTGTACGCAATTATTGTATAACTCATATCAAGTGTAACTACCATCTTTCTCAACTACCATCTCCTATGTATAAATTATGTTAATGTTATTGTTCATAATATATCAAGTATTTATTATGCTATGAGAGATATTGCAACTCTGTCTTTCATCTCGGCATCAAAATAATTTGATAATAGAGTTTAGATTGCAGAGTATAAGAGATAAATGATAGAATAAGGTGACTATAAACTGTTTCTTCATTTTTTATTGGGTGCCAATATTCTCCAACTATAGAATGATTCCTATCATGAACTACAAGTTTTTCGATGAAAAGTCTTTTTATTTGGTAGACACCATTCCACCACACACTCCTTATACAAAAAGTGAAAGCCCATTGTTGTGAATTCATTCTTACATTCAACTAGTAGATACATATTTGTAGACATTCATGAAAAGTAATTGGCCATTTTAAGAAAGGTGATGTGAAGAAGAACCAATTATCATTTTTTCTAAAAACAAATTCAGTATTTAGGAAATATTCAAGGAAATTTCCTATAGAATGAAAGATATTTTAAAAAATTCCAATTGTTTAATAAATCAATGCTGAAAGTGTATGTGGAATACAAAGTAGAATTTTAAATAAAGAATTTTCTTAGAGTTCATTCTTATCAGTGTTTCAGCCTCTTCTTAGTCTTTATGTGTCAATTTCTTAATTCAATGGGTGAACAATTGAGAATTACTATAATCAGACATACTCCATGGAATTTTCTTCGCTCTCCTCTTTGTTAGTGTGAATTAAATAATTTATTAAAGACCATAGGATTGTAGGTGCCACCTTTTCAAAGTTAATTATTTCCTCTTTCTATGGTTGTAGTTAATTCTTCATACACATAAAGTATTGGAGTCGGAAAGCTGTTTAAAAAGATACTTCTTGTCGTCACTATAGAAACTTGAAATTACCATAGAAGAATTCAAGAAGTTTATATCCCTTTATTCAATTTTGGGTTTAACTATTGAAGGATGATGAAAATATGGATGATTTTGTGATGGATAATATTGTTAGTTATTTTCTTCAATTGGACGTCAAAATCCTCAAGAAAGATATCATAATTATCATCAATTACAATGATAAGTCATATAGTGCTAGTATAGCTATTTTTAATTCTACTTTTTACAGTTCAAAAAGATTCCTTTCGTAGAATATGATTATTGGGAATATATTAAATCTCATTAAGTGCTCCTATTTCTCCAAAATCTACTTGGTCACAATTTGGAAAATGCCTAATGTTTTTTTTTTTTTAGCCTACATGACAATTTTTATACTTGAACATTGTATTCTATTTTTTTTGGTTCTATCTTTTGCGGGTAAAGTATAACAAGAATATTTTTGAGGTTGGTGGCATCAGAGAATGGAGGAACTTCCTGTTGGAGATTTGTTGGCAGGCCAGTGCTGACTGTATATTTTTCATTGATGACAACATATGGTAAGTAGCATGCGTGGAAGACTTATGTAGTAAGATTTGAGTATATGAAGCATGGACATGTTATCAACATGATATCATGGATGTGGAGGTTAACTATTAGTATAGACAGTTATGTAGCAGCTTGTGTCAATAGTTTTTCTCACAAAGTTACAAGCAGTGTTCTATGAGTGATTGTCTATATAGTCATCATGGAACCTTGTGCCTTTGGGTATGTGATGAACATATGTTAGAGATGTTACAATCATGGATGCAAAGTCTGATGATTAGTAGAAGTGAAGTTATGCAGTCGCTATTCACCAGTAAAAGTTTCCTATGTTTATTCAGAAAAGGTGATAGATATTATATTGGTTCAGGAGTTGCACTTATCATTTTAGTTTGCATCCTTGGATTACAGATTGGAGAAGAGTTAATAATGTTTAGTTAAGAGTGCATGATGTAATTCAACTTGAGGAGAAAGCTTAAGTTAATTTGGTAGAGTCGATAGTGTGTAGCGTGAGTCTACATTTATTAATATTAGATAGGTCCCAAATTGTTTTGCGTGCTTAGTAGAGCCAACATAAGTACTATTGGAATATGTTATGGTTTCTCTAATATGATTTCAAGGTGGTTCTAACATATTGACTTGATTATGGCATTTAGAGGAAAGATATTTATAGAAAATCATTTGTGATTGTTAAGCCATGGTTCAAAGTTGATTGTGAAGAGCAGAGCAGAGTGTGCAAACTATTGAGCCATCAGTAGAAGGTCTATGGGACCATGTAAAGAGTTTATGCTACACATTGGAACTGATCTAGACAGCAAGTCAAAGCGTAGTTCACCACGATCTAGATATAGTGTATATCTATTATTTAGAAGGTTGTAGCCTTCACCCCTTTGAGAAGTGTGCTCTCAAACAGTGTGTCCTCACCCATAATAGGGTTAATTTTAAAAGACTCCTAACAGGGTCTAACCCTTGACCAGGTGTCATGCCCAAAAGTTGAGAAAAACATAACTATAATTTTTTTCTAAAAGCCTACTAACCATCTAAACTAAACACACTTACGCAACTAGGAAGTCAAGCACTATCTAGCACAAGACCCTATGTACACGCAAAATAGTGCAAAGAGAAATAGACAAATGGCAACACCAAAGTGTCTTGCAACACCCCAAGGGCCAAACCATACTAGGCTGACCATGTTTGACCATGCTTGACCAAAAATCAAACCTTAGCATATAGCTCTAAACAAAGCTACAAGGTTCCCTAGACTACTAGCTAAGACTGACATGCAAATGAAGACAGTTGACTAAAAGTCAACTAGAGTTGACAAAAAGTCAACCAAACTTGACCAAAAGTCAACCATCACTGAAATATGCACAACTAAGTTAAAAGGGTAAAAAAATGCAACTTGGAATACTTGGGCATGTATACCAAGGCATTTGCCCAAGGTTTGACTAAGAGTTGACCAAAAAGTCAACTATGCCCAACCATGACCGACAAGGTTCTACAAATGTTAAAATACATCGGGAAAGGGTTTGTGCATGGAAACTAGGGTTAAGTCCAAGGTTTGACTAATGTTGACCGAAAGTCAACCATGCACGAGATTTCGTCAACAAGTCTAATAAGGTCATATGTGACCCAAGATGAGACCATAGGGTGATGATATATAAAAATAAAATAAATTGATAACAATAAATCATTAGCATCAGAAAAGATTATTTAATAAACTATTTAAATAAAACTTTAATAAAATAATCTACTCTTTTATAACAAGTTAATCTAAATAAGATTACATTTCATTTATTTAGAAGTTAACCATGTCTTAGCATAATAATTTATACTATATTATTTAATACAAAAATAAATTAAATGAACTTTTGCCTTTACCATGACAACTAATTTAAATATACGAATGATTAAATAAACTAATCATTTCTATTCATTAAAAGGACCAATTGAAAAAGAATAAAAAAATTTCAAGGTAAATATTCAAGTTCAAATATTCAAGGATTTACCCCTTACTAACACTTAAGTAAAATATCCCCACTCAAACATTTAATGAAGTTTTTATAAATTACCCAAGACATTTTTTTAAAAAAGTCTATAAATAATTTTATTAAAAAATTAATCTATTGAATGAAATATATAAACATAACAATATGAAATAAATAAATAAAAAGATAACTATTCTAAAACTTCATATTTAACCAATTTAAGAGGAAATCTTTAAATAAATCCTAAAAGCATTATTATAAAACTATTTTAATATAAGATATAAAAAGAATCAAATAAAATAAATTACAAGCTAAATATTAATAAAATGAAGTTTAATTTCTTTTGTTTTAACCAGCCCCTTCCATTCCTTAAAAAAAATAACTTAAAACAATAAAGCTTCTAACGGGCTCTGCGCATAATCCCAAATAGGATTTTAAATAATCACTTCATTTTTTATTTTTTTAAAAAGTGCCCAGCATGATTTAGGAATAAGTAAAAAAATTAATTAGTTTAGTAAACTTTTATTTTAAAAGTAAATAGCATATATTTATAAAACTAACTTTTATTATTATTTTATTTACTGGTGTAAATGAGAAACCTAAAATGTAAAATGGCGGGCATTTAGCCACAATATTTTGTTTTTTAAAATGCATATATGAAATCGATAATAGATTCTTAACAACTTGTATTTGTAAAATTTTTATTTTGATCATTTTATTTTTCAAGAAATATTTGAAAAAATACACTAAGTACAAAACAAATAAATTAATATTATTTCTTTTTGTACTTAATACATCAATTTCATTTGTAATCAAAATACAAACTAAAAAAATTAATCATCAATTTAATGATTTGCTTTTCTCTGCCACACTAACGAAATAATTAAACCTTTAGCATCTAAATATACTAAAATCTTATACCATATAGTTCAATAATCCTTTTTTTTACAAAATAACATAAAATTTCTGATTTATTTATTTCTAAAAATTTGCACATCTATAACACATGAAATTTAAATGGAGAATACAATTTTTTTTGTTTTACATTGTCATAATCACCCAACTTTCTGAAATCCTCCATGTTTCCAATACAATTTTTTCAAATAATTCTACAAACCCAAATGTTTGATTTACAAGGAATCCCTGATTCCAATTTTGACATATACTTGAAATTAAATTTACAACAATTTGGAAAGAAAATTACAACAAGTTTTGAAATGAGATTTTCTCTAAGTCCACTATTTCTACAAGCCTTGCATCATCTGGGTTCTTATTTAAGCATGGTTGACCATAGAGGCTCACCTCCCAACCTAGGCTTTTTCAAGGCCACTGCCGAGCTAGGGGATCCAAATGAAACAGGGTACAAATAGATAACCATAACATGAAGGAAAACAAGCAAGACACGAAAATAATAAAGTGATATTCCCAACTGGGCTTTACAAAGGGAAGGCCTCCAAGAGACCTTCCTAAAAATGGGGTATAGGTGGACTACCATGTGGAGAATCTAGAACAAGATACAAATATCCCAAGCCACACATGGACATGGGAAGACCATCTCCAAGAGATACAATCTAACTCTCCTTATGCCCCCAGGTGCCCATAGGCCATGTTACGCATCATGGGTATCGTGGAACCCCATGTTTTATCTCTCCACACATGAGAGACTCTGCACATCCTAGGTCTACATCCTACTACCCCCTTCAAGGTTACTCCACCTTCCCTAATGTGAGTAAACCTTGAAGAAACCCATCCAAAAATGAAATCACAACATAAAAACAACATTTTTACAAAACATAAATTTTACAACATGAACCATAAAAATCCATGGAATCCATTAATGGAGCTCCAAGCTCAACACAAATTTGTAAGAACAAAAGTTAATACAAAGACCAACCTTACTCCAAGTAAGTTGAAATTCTGAAAACTTGAACTCCTTCCAAAGGTAGCCTTTCTCCTAAGCTTTTCCCAACAAAGTGGTCTCCAAATCTAGAGAGTGGGTGATCAACTAAACCTTACTCCAAGCTTCTCCTAAATAGGCAAACCTCCTAAAATCTAGGAGCCAATCAAAAGAGGGGAAGAAATTTCCATTCCCTTCTTCCCACTTGCCTTCCTTCACCATAAATGGAGTTGAATGCATGTTTGGGAAGAATAGAGAGGTTAACCAAAACCTCACAACTCTTTAATCTCGACCAAAATGAAAACTTTGCCTTTAGAGGGGTCAAAAATGAGTTTTAAGGCTCTTAATAGGTTGAAAATGACCCCTAACCCCTAAGGTATCAACCTAGGTAGCTAAACTTGACCCCAGTTAAGCTATGGGAGCCCAAATGACCCTCCTAAACTCCACCTAAAGTTTATGCATGGATTTCTGGTCTTGGTTGACTTCTTCAAACTTCCCAACCCAAGGTTAGTTGATCCCACCCTATGGCTACACAATAGTCAAGCCCTTGACCCAAACAATAGTAAAATACTTAACCATGCCAACACATAAGCCACAATTTTCTAAATTTGGCACATTTATTTAAAAAAATGACATGGTTAATTCACATAGACATTAACTAAATTATTTACACACATGCAATTCATATTTATGAATAAAAGACTATACAACGAGGTCCACGTTTCTATTATACAAAGAGGACTTTGGTATGCACGGTATAAACATAGGTTCCAATATTGGATCCCCGCATTTAGATCCATCATCAACTTATCCTACACACTCATTGCACACATCAGTAGGCAAAATTAACCTGATATAAACATAATTACATCAATACTGCATGATTTAAAACTATGTCTGTAAATAAAACAACTAAGCATAGCTTTGGTTTCCTAAACCAACTTTTCATCGCAATAGTTTTAAACATCATGTAACATCATATGTGACAACATCATAACTAAAACTGAATCAAAACATATAGTATCTCGAGTGTACCCTAATTACATAATCAGGTACCAAACATATAGCATAAGATTCAACAGATCCTTAAATACATAAGTGTCTCAAATAGTCAAGTATGTTTGGGAAATAGGTACTGAAAGTATGGAAAATAAAATAGTATAACTATGATTGTCTGGTAGGTCTCACATCCACCCCCTCTAGGCATGAACTTCCTCCTAGAGTTCATCACAGAGGTGAGGATACTATGACCTCATCTGTGTTGCATCCTCCCATGAAATTGTGACCTCATCATAACAATCGCACTGGACCCTAACCTTGTCCAGCACCCTGCCTCAAAGTGCCAGGGTCCTTCGACCTAAAATATGTATGGGCTCCAATGCCAGCTGTCCATCCGACTCTACCTGCAATGCATCCCAATCTATCACATGAGAATCATCATAAACATACTTTCACAAAATTGAAACATGAAACACATCATGGATGTGTGACAGGGTAGGTGGAAAATCTAAATGATAAGAAACTGGTCCTATCCTTTGAAGGATATCAAAAGGTCCAACAAAATGAGGTGCTAGCTTAGACCCCTTTCCAAAACATATTGGACTCTTATGTGGTCGCACTGTCAAAAAGACCCTGTCTCCTACTAAGTAAGCTCAATCAATCCTCTTCTCATCGGCATACTTTTTCTATCCTGAACCTCTTCGAGATGCTGCCTAATCAAGTTCACCCACTACTCCATATCTCTAACAAACTCAAGACCAATAGAAACTCTATCCTCAATGCTATCCCAACTGACCAGTGTCCTGCACAGTCTACCATAAAGAGCCTGGTGCGGAGGCATACCCAAGGATGTATGATTCCCATTGTTATAGGAAAACTCTACTAAGTGTAGGTATTCCTCCCACCGGGTCTGATGGTCCATGACATACATGTGAAGCATGTCCTCCAACACCTAATTAACCCTCTCGGTCTACCCATCTGTCTCAGGATGATAGGTCATACTGAAATTGAGCCTAGTGCCCAAAGTTGCTTGCAGTTCTCTCCAAAAGGATGAAGTGAAGAGAGAATCTCTATCTAAGATGATCTTATGAGGTACGCCATGCAGTTTGACAATATCTTGCAAGAACACTTGTGCCACTGAAGGTATAGTAAAGGTAGTACATACTGGTGAAAAATGAGCCACCTTTGTCAACTTGTCAACTGTCACCATGATGGCATCATGATGATGGGATGACATAGGAATACAAATAATGAAGTCCATAGATATGTTGTCCTACTTCCACACTGGTATCTCAGGGGGCTAAGGTAGACCACCTAGATGTTAGTGTTCTACCTTCACCCTCTGACATTGTAGGCACCTATCAACCAACTCAGCAATCTGCATTCTCATGTCTAGCCAATGGTATAACTACCTCAAATCGACATGCATCTTCTTCACTCCAGGATGCACTGTATAAGGGTTCCTATGGGCCTCTAGCATGACAAACTCTCGCAATCCTCTGAAAGAAGGTATGTGGATGCATCTTCTATGACATAAGAGTCCATCTAACTCCAAGGAATAATTTGCATACTTCCCCTAAAGGGGTATATGAAATCGAATCAACTCACTCACTTCTACATATAACTCATCATCATGCAAGTAATGAAGAATATGATCCTTCAAATCTATTCCTGTAGACATAGAAGAAAGCTCATGTCATCTCCTACTCAAAGCATTTGCGACAACATTCTCTTTCCCCTTGATGTAGTGAACATCAAAATCATATTCACACAAGAACTCCATCCATCTTCATTGCCTAGCATTGAGGTTCAGCTGAGTGAAGATGTACTGTAGACTCTGATGGTCTGAATGAAGTTCAAATCGATGCCCTAAAAGGAAGTGTTGCCATCTCACTAAAGCATGCACCATTGCTGCAAGTTCGAGATCATGGGTAGGATAGTTGATCTCATAAGTCTGTAGTTTCCTAGACTCATAGGCTATAGCTCACCCATCCTGCATAAGAACTACCCCTAAACCATTTAAGGAAGAATTTGTGAAAACTACAAACTCTGTTGAAGGCTCTGGTGTAGCAAGAATGGGTGCACTAGTCAATGCTCTCTTGAGCTCCTAAAAAAGCTCGTTCACACTTCTCAATCCACTCAAACTTCTTTCCCTTTCATTGAAGAGAAGTAATACGGTGTGCTACTCAAGAGAACCCTTCAAAAAACCATCTCTAATAACTAGCTAAACCCATGAAACTTCTCACTTTAGTCACTGAGGTAGGTGCTAGCCAATTCATAATAGATTCAATCTTTGATGGGTCTACTGAGATCCCATCGCTAGTTATCACATGGCCAAAATACTTGACCTTTGCTCTTAAGAAGGCACATTTTGACAAGGTGCCATAAAGATGATTATCTCTAAGGCACTGCAAAACTTGTCTCGGGTGCTCTTCGTGCTCTCTCTCATCCTTTGAATAAATCAAGATATTATCAAGGAATCCCACCACAAACTTTTGAAGGAAGGTACAAAATACTCCATTCATAAGAATCATGAATACAACTGGAGCATTTGTAAGACTGAAGGGAACCATAGTGAACTCATAGTGGCCATATCTAGTGTGGAATGCGGTCTTGTGGATATCACTATCCACTATACTCAACTGGTGATACCCTGACTTAAGGTTGATCTTAGAGAACACTTTGGTGCCTTGAAGCTGATCAAATAGGTCATCGATCCTAGGAAGTGGATATCGATTCTTGATGGTTACCTTGTTCAACTGTCAGTAATCTATACACAACCTAAGAGATTTGTCCTTCTTCACAAAGATCACAGGTGCACCCCAAGGATAAACACTAGGATGAATATGTCCTTTCTCTAACATTTCCTCAAGATGTGACTTGAGCTCATCAAGCTCATTAGTGGTCATCCTGTAAGGTGCTCTAGAAATTGGTTATGTCCCTGGTACAAGGTCTATATGAAATTGTACTGCTCTTCAAGGTAGCATACCAAGTAGCTCCGAAGGAAACACATCTGCATACTCTTGTAGTATGGGATGGTCATCTAATGAGGTTTCCTATCGCTAATGGTGATAGAAAAAATCTAACATCCCTTTTGCATGCTTCTCTTAAGATGCATAGCAGAGATTATATGAAGAGATACTAGCTTTTGGATTCTAGATATCACAGTAGCATTGCCATCATCATCATCCAAACATTCGACCAACTTCTTATCACAATCTAGCTTGACCTTGTGAGTATATAGCCAATTCATGCCAAAAACTAGTCTGTAAGATCCAAGAGGTGTAACTTTGAGGTTTGCTGAGGTGGTCAAACAACTAATCCGAATCAGGCACTCCCTAACCAAAGAGGTAATTGATACTCTAACTCCTGAAGCTAACTCAACTTCCCATCTAACATCTTGCCTAACTGCCACTAGCCCGCAATGCTCCACAACCAATGGAGAAACAAAGGAGTCAGTAGCTCTAGTATCAAAAAGGATAGAAACTGCACTGCCTCTAATCATACCTGATGCCTTGATGACTGTGGCTTGATGCTCAGCCTAGCAGTTGTCAACCACTGCAAACACTCTGTGGGACTGGCCCATGTCCCCAACTATAGGCTTAGACACTATTGCCCACTGATTCCCCTTCTAAGGACATTCTCTGGATATGTGCCCCATGGCACCACAAGTATAACATGGTCCTTAATTCTGAACTTGAATGCCTAGAGGCTTGAACTACTGTGATCCTCCTGTCTATGTAGACCCACTATAAAACCCTTTATAGGGCTATTGTGATTATGTTGGGGGTGCATAAGGGGCCTATGATTTATGTCCCTTCTTGGAACCCTGAGAGTTCCACTTCTTGGGCTTTGAGCCCTACTATCCCTGACATGGCTTTGGTGCCTAACTTTGCTATGACTATTGTTGCTGCTGCTAAGGTTGTGGGGCTTTGAAATTACCTGAATTGTTCCTGTGATTACCCTTCTAGGGGGTTTCTAATAACTAGAATTCTAAGGTGCAGAGTTACGATTCTGAGATCCTCTACTAATATCCTTAGCAATGATTGCTCTCTCAATTGTGTAACATAAGTCTCCTGGTGGAGTCATGCATACCATGCCAGATATGGTGTGGTTCAATCCCTTGATAAAGAGATTTACCTGAATTTTTTCATCCTTCATGTACTCTACATAAGGGAGGAGCTCGAGGAATTTGGTCTCATATTGAGCCACTTAAAGTCCTCACTATTGTAGATCATAAAATTCATCTATACAACACTGATAGAGCTGCTCTGACAAGTATCAGGTCATAAACCTTTCCAAGAAGGTTTCCCAAGTGAGTGTGTCCATAAAAATGTGGCCCTTGAACTCTTCCTATCTCCACCATGTGGAGGCTATCCCTCACAAAAGATGAATTTCCATATGTGCCTTAAGATTACTCCCATAAGGGTGCAATCCAAAACACCATCCAAGGCTTATAAGCCAAGATTCAGCCTATGTACCCTCAATAGATCCTATAAAAGGTGGAGGGTTAAGTCGAATCAACTCTCTGATCTGATCACCTATGTCAAGAGGTGGTCTCTCATATATACGAATCTCATCTCTAGGTGGAGGTTCTGGTCCCCTAATGGAACCAACCTTAGGCTCAGCCTGAAACTCTACAATTCTATAATGAGTACTCCTACTACATTCCCTAACTGAGGACCCATGTCCTTCCATACCCTATTGTACATTCTATGTTACAACTGGAGGCATACAATCAAGAATAAGTCCTATAAGGTTTTGAAAGGCTTGAAGTAATTCTCCATTTGCATTGGGAGGTGGTTCAGGAGGTGGATCCTAGTTCTCTTCTTGAATCTCTACCTTCGACTGTACCTCTTCATGTGATAAAGAGACACCCCTACATCCATGTCCATGTCCACCTCCACCTCCACATGCTAATCAGGTGAGAGGAGGCATCCTACACACATAAGAACACAAAAGTTTAGCAACTTTGAAGCAGGTTAGGTTCCCAAAGTTAACTAAACCAGGCTCTGATACCAAAATGTCATGCCCAAAAGTTGAGCAAAACATAACTACAATTTTTTTCTAAAAACCTACTAACCATCTAACCTAAACACACTTATGCAACTAGGAAGTGAAGAACTATCTAGCACAAGACCCTATGTGCATGCAAAATAGTGCAAAGAGAAATAGACAATTGGCAACACCAAAGTGTCTTGCAACACCCCAAGGGTCAAACCATACTAGGTTGACCATGTTTTAAAATGTTTGACCAAAAGTCAAACCTTAGCATACAACTCTAAACAAAGCTACAAGGTTCCCTAGAATACTAGCTAAGACCGGCACGCAAATCAGGATAGTTGACTAAAATTCAATCAAAGTTGACCAAAAGTCAACCATCACCAAAATATGCACAACTAAGCTAAAAGGGTAAAAAAAATGCAACGTGGAATATTTGGGCATGCATACCGATGCATTTGCCCAAGGTTTGACTGAGAGTTAACCAAAAAGTCAACTAAGCCCAACCATGACCAACAAGGTTCTACAAAGGTTAAAATACATCAAGGAAGGGTTTGTACATGCAAACGAAGGTTAAGTCGAAGGTTTGACTAATGTTGACCAAAAGTCAATTGTGCATGAGATTTGGTCAACAAGTCCAATAAGGTCATACGAGACCGAAGATGAGACCATAGGGTGATGATATATAAAAATAAAATAAATTGATAACAATAAATCATTAGCATCAGAAAAGATTATTTAAAAAACTATTTAAATAAAACTTTAATAAAATAATCTACTCTTTTAAAACAAGTTAATCTAAATAAGATTACATTTCATTTATTTAGAAGTTAACCATGTCTTAGCATAATAATTTATACTATATTATTTAATAACAAAATAAATTAAATGAACTTTTGCCTTTACCATGACAACTAATTTAAATATACCAATGATTAAATAAACTAATCATTTCTATTCATTAAAAGGATCAATTTAAAAAGAATAAAAAAATTTCAAGGTAAATATTCAAGTATTTACCCCTTACTAACACTTAAGTAAAATATCCCCACTCAAACATTTAATGAAGTTTTTATAAATTACCCAAGACATTTAAAAAAAAAATTCTATAAATAATTTTATTAAAAAACTAATCTATTGAATGAAATATATAAACATAACAATATAAAAAAAATAAAAATAAAATGAAAAGATAACTACTCTAAAACTTCATATTTAACCAATTTAAGAGGAAATCTTTAAATAAATCCTAAAAGCATTATTATAAAACTATTTTAATATCATATATAAAAATAATGAAATAAAATAACTTACAATCGAAATATTAATAAAATGAAGTTTAATTTCTTTTGTTTTAACCGACCCCTCCCATTCCTTAAAAAAAATAACTTAAAACAATCAAGCTTCTAACGCGCTCTGTGCGTAATCCCAAACGAGATTTTAAATAATCACTTCATTTTATTTTTTTTAGAAAAGTGCCTAGCATGATTTAGGAATGAGTAAAAAAAAATTAGTTTAGTAAACTTTTATTTTAAAAGTAAATAGCAAATATTTAAAAAACTAACTTTTATTTTAAAAGTAAATAGAATATATTTATAAAACTAACTTTTATTATTATTTTATATACTGGTGTAAATGAGAAACTTGAAACGTAAAATAGCAGGCATTTAGCGCCAATATTTATTTATTTTAAATGCATATATGGAATCCATAATACATTATTAACAACTTGTATTTGTAAATTTTTTATTTTGATCATTTTATTTTTCAGGAAATATTTCAAAAAGTACACTAAGTACAAAACAAATAAATTAATAATATTTCTTTTTGTACTTAATACATCAATTTCATTTGTAATGAAAATAAAAACTAAATAACTTAATCATCAATTTAAGGATTTGCTTTTCTCTACCACAATAACGAAATAATTAAACCTTTAGCATCTAAATATCCTAAAATCTTATACGATATAATCCAATAATCTTTTTTTTTACAAAATAACATAAAATTTGTCATTTATTTATTTCTAAAAATTTGAGCATCTATAACACACAAAATTTAAATGGAGAATACATTTTGTTTTGTTTTACATTCTCATAATGACCCAACTTTCCGAAATCCTTTGTGTTTCCAATACAATTTTTTCAAAAAATTCTACAAACTCAAATGTTTGATTTACAAGGAATCCCTGATTCCAAATTTGACATATACTTGAAATTAAATTAACAACAATTTGGAAAGAAAATTACAAGTTTCGAACTAAAATTTTCTCTAAGTCCACAATTTCTACAAGCCTTGTGTCATCTGGGTTCCTGTTTAAGCATGGTTGACCACAGAGGCTCACCTGCCATCCTAGGACTTTTCAAGACCACCTCCAAGCTAGGGGATCCAAATGAAATTGGGTACAAACAAAAAACCATAGCATGAAGGAAAACAAGCAAGACACCAAAACAATAAAGTGATATTCCCAACTTGGCTTTACAAGGGAAAGGCCTCCAAGAGACCTTCCTAAAAATGGGGTAGAGGTGGACTACTGTGTGGAGAAGCTAGAACAAGATACAAATATCCCAAGCCACACATGGATTTGGGAAGACCATCTCCAAGAGATACTATCTAACTCTACTTATGCCTCCCAAGTGCCCATAGGCTATGTTTGGCATCATGGGTATTGTGGAACCCCATGTTTATCCCTCCACACATGAGAGACTCTGCACATCCTGGGTCTACATCCTACTACCCCCTTCAAGGTTACTCCGCCTTCCCTAAGGTGAGTAAACCTTGAAGAAACCCATCCCAAATGAAATCACAAAATAAAAGCAACATTTTTACAAAACATAAATTTTACAACATGAACCATAAAAAGCCATGGACTCCATTAATGGAGCTCCAAGCTTAACACAAATTTGAAAGAACAAAAGTTAATACAAAGACCAACCTTACTCCAAGAAAGTTGAAATTATGAAAACTTGAACTCCTTCCAAAGCTAGCCTTTCTCCTAAGCTTTTCCTAACAAAGTGATCTCCAAATTTAGAGAGTGGGTGATCAACTAAACCTTACTCCAAGCTTCTCCTAAATAGGCAAACCTCCTAAAATCTAGGAGCCAATCAGAAGAGGGGAAGAAACTTCCATTCCCTTCTTCCCACTTGCCTTCCTTCACCATAAATGGTGTTGAATGCAAGTTTGGGAAGAAGAGAGAGGTTAACCAAAACCTCACAACTCTTCAATCTCGACCAAAATGAAAACCTTGACTTTAGAGGGGTTATAAATGAGTTTTAAGTCTCTTAATGGGTTGAAAATGACCCCTAAGCCCTAAAGTATCAACCTAGGTAGCTAAAATTTACCTCAGTTAACCTATGGGAGCCCAAATTACCCTCCTAAACTCCACCTAAAGTTTATGCACGGATTTTTGGTCTTGGTTGACTTCTAGAAACTTCCCAACCCAAGGTTAGTTGATCCCACCCTAAGGCTACACCCTAGTCAAGCCCTTGACCCAAATAATAATAACATACTTAACCATGCCAACACATAAGCCACAATTTGCCAAATTTGGCACATTTATTTAAACAAATGGCATGGTTAATTCACATAGACATTAACTAAATTAATTACACATGCAATTCACATTTACGAATAAAAGACTATACAACGAGGTCCACATTTCTTTTATACAAAGAGGACTTTGGTATGCATGGTATAAACATAGGTTCCAATACTAGATCCCCACATTTAGATCCATGGTCAACTTATCCTGTACACTCATTACACATATTAGTAGGTCTAATTAACATGATATAAACATAATTACATCAATACTGCATGATTTAAAACTATGTCTGTAAATCAAACAACTAAGCATAACTTTGGTTTCCTAAACCAACTTTTTATTGCAATAGTTTTAAACATCATATAACATCATATGTGACAACACCATAAGTGAAATTGAATCAAAATATATAGTATCTCAAGTGTACCTTGATTACATAATCAGGTACTAAACATATATCATAAGATTCAACAGATCCTTAAATACATAAGTGTCTCAAATAGTCAAGTATGTCTGAGAAATAGGTACTGAAAGTATGGAAAATTAAATATTATAACTATGACTCTCTGGTAGGTCTCACACTAGGTCACTATACTAAATGCATTGTAAAGACAAATCCTAATAGGGTTAAGGATCTTCTAACAAGGATCATAAAACACTAGTGCGTATTATTAGTGGGTGTCAATTCTGTTAGGAATAGTCCCACGAGATAACTAACGGGGGGGGGGGGGGGGTGAATCAATTATCTACTAGTTTCAATTCTTTATCCAATTAACTATACTTAAACATAAAGCATAAACACAATGAAAGAACACTTGAAAAAACATGAATATTTTCGTTATGGGGAAACCCAAATAGGTTAAAACCCCAGTGGGAATTGACACCCACTAATAATCTGCACTAGTGTTTTATGATCCTTGTTAGAAGATCTTTAACCTTGTTAGGATTTTATTTACAATATATTTAGTACAGTGACTTGGTCAAGGGTCAGACCCAGTTAGGAGTCTTTTACAATTAACTCTGTTAGAGGTGAGGAAGCACTGTCTAAGAGCACACTGCTCAAAGGGGTGAAGGATACAACCTTCTAAATAATAGATACACAATATATCTAGATCTTGGTGAAGTGCACTTTGACCTACTATCTGGATTAGTTCCAATGTATAGCACAAATACTTTACCTGGTCACATAGACCTTCTATTGATGGCTCAAGAATTTGCACACTCTGTTCTGCTCTTCACAATCAACTTTGAACCCTACTCAGCAATTACAAATGACTGCCTATAATTATCTTTCCTCCATATGATATAATCAGGTCGGCCTATTAGAATCACCTTGAAATCATATTAGCAAAACCATATCATACTCCAATAATAATTATGTTAGCTCTACTAAGTACGCAACACATTCTGGGACTTGTCCAATATTAACAATTGTAGACGCATGCTACACACTTTCAACTCTACCAAAGTAACATAAACTTTCTCCTCAGGCTTAATTACATCAATTGCTCTTGACCAAACATTACTAAGTCTTCTCTGAGCACTAATCCAAGGGCACATACCAAAATGATAGGTGCAACTTCTGAACCAATATAATCTCTGTCAGCTCTTCTGAATAAACACAGGAAACTACTACTTGTGAATAGCGATTGCATAAATTCACTTTTGCTAATCATCAGACTCTATGTCCATGAATTTAATATCACTAACATGTCTCCATCACATATCCAAATTTTCAAGGCTCGATGATAACTGTACATACAATCATTCACTAAACACTGCATGTAACTTTGTCAGGAACACTGCTGGCACAAGCTACTATATAAATGCCTGTACTAATAGTTAACCTTTGTGTCCATGATATCATGTTGATAAAATATCCATGCTATATATACCATAAGCTTACTACATAAGTCTTCCACACATGCTACTTACCATATGTTGTCATCAATGACAAACATATAATCAGCATTGGCTTGCTGGCAAATCCCCAGCAAATTCACACCATGCTTTTTACCTATTTTGGGTTTCCCCATAACCAAAATATTGGTGTTGTGTTCAAGTGTTCTTTCATTGTGTTTATGCTTTATGTTTAAGTATACTTAATTGGATAAAAAATTGAAACTTGTAGATATCTGATTCAGCCCCCACCCCCCCCCCCCCCCCCCCTCTCAGTTATCTCTTGGGGCTATTCCTAATAATTGGTATCAGAGCCAAGTGCCTCAAAGAGAAAGTTTAATAGCTTGATGTTGATCAAATGGCATTCTTTAGAAAAGATAGTCCTAAGTTTGATGGAGAGAATTATCTTGATTGTAAGAAGAAGATGATGACACATTTGTAGTGCATTTCTTTTGAAGATTTTGAGGTGGCTATCAAAGAAGTTTAGATCCCCTCTCTAGCAGATCTTGCAAAGGATAATGCTACTAGCAAGTAGAAGGATTTGTTCCATCAAAATATAATAGAAAAAGAAGCCCTTATCAATGCCTTGTGTGATAGTGATTTTTCAAAGATAAAGAAAGTAGACACAGCCTAAAAGATATGGAAGCACCTACAAGACATATTTGAAGGAGATAAACAAGAAAAGAATGCACGCACAAAGGCATGGAATAAAAAGTATAATACATTGGAGATGCTACCTGAAGATAACATAAGAGCCTACAATCAAAGGATTAATGAAGTAGTTACTGGAATAAAAAACAATGGTGGAGAAATTTTAGAAGAAGACGTCATGGATAAACTGATGACTACATTGACACTAGAATATGAGAGCAAGATAAACATATTTGATGAGACTCTACAATTTTCAGAAAACTTAAAAAGAGAAAATTTAATCAACAATATTGATGTATTTAAGATATCACATTTGAAGACAGAGCCTAAAAGTGAGACAGCCTTCAAAGCTTCGGTTCATGGTAAGAAATCTTTGAATACCTTTGGTAATTTTGATGACAATGATGAAGAAAAAGCTCTATATGATTTTATTGCTATGATTTCTAAAAGAGAAAAGAAAGGAAAAGGAAATTATGAAGGTCAATTACCATTTGAATGCTTTTTATGTAATAAGATTGGTCACTTTGCATCTAAGTGTCCTATAAGAGTTAAAAATTTCAAGAATAACTACAAGCGTAAGTATACAAAGGAATGCTACTATGTTGGAGATGGAGTATTATATGAAGAGTTAGAAGAAGAGGAGATTGGATTCATTGCTCTTGAGGATGAAAAGAATTTACAAGAGTTAGCACTAATTTCACAAGCTGACATCAAGACAAATTCGATCATTGACAGTGGTTTCTCACATAACATGACTGGAGACAAAGATAGATTTGTTCATTTGGATAGATACAAAGGAGGCATGGTTAGATTTGGAGATAACACTCCTAAACCCATCATTGGTAGAGGAGCCATCATGTTGGATGGAAAGAATAGCACTGATGATGTTCTTAATATTGATCGTTTGAAACATAACCTACTAAGTGTTGTGAAGTTACTTGAAGAAGGTTACAAGTTTGAGTTCAACAGAAACAAGTGCATCATTAACAACAAAGAAGGAGAAATAATTGCATCAGGATCAAAGACTAAAGGTAATGTTTTTTAGCTTAATCCATAAGAAAGTTGTTTTATTTCTAAAGTAGATGACAGTTGGATATGGCACAAAAGACTATGTCATATCAGTTTTGATAACATAGTAAAGATTAGTAATGTTAAGGCAGTAAGAGACCTACCTAGCATAGCAAAGGCGGTTGATACTATCTAAAGGGAATGTTTTATGGGAAAGCATGTGAGAAATTCATTCTGAACAAAGCATAATTCAGCAAAGAACAAGTTGGATCTAATTCATATAGACCTATGTGGACCAACTCAAACAAAATCATACTATGGTGATAGATATTTCATTTGTTTTTGTAGATGATTGTTCTAGAATGATGTGGGTTGCGTTCTTGAAAAATAAGTCAGAAGCATCTGAGAAGTTCAAAATATTCAAAGCTAAAGTTGAGAATGAATCTAGATTAAAGATAAAATGTCTAAGGTTGGATAGAGGAGGAGAATTCACCTCTAACAAATTCTATGAGTACTGCGAAGAACATGGCATAAAGAAATAGTTGAGTGCACCTAGAACCCCTCAGCATAATGGGATTGTAGAGAGAAGGAAAAGGATCATCTTTGATATGGCGTGCACCATCATGATTGAAGGAAAAGATGCACACACCTATTGGAGAGATGTAGTCAATAAAACAATCTATACAATGAATAGAATACAATTGAGGCCTAGTGCAGACAAGACACCTTATGAGCTATGGTTTTGTAATGTTCCCACACTAAAATACTTCAAAATCATTGGAAGCAAGTGCTGCATCAAGAGGGATTAAGAAATAGGCAAGTTTGATGCAAGAAGTGATGAAGGTATTTTTCTTGGTTACTCTACTACAAGTAAAGCTTATAGATGTTTTAACTTGAGATTGAAGAAGATCATTGAAAGTTATCATGTTAAGATTGATGAAAAGTTTATGGTTTGAGAAAGATATCATGATTACTCACCTATGATTGCAGAAGAACCCAGACCTTACACTAGTGAGATAGTTGTTGAAGATATGTCTATTGTATTGATATAAGAAGAAACTCAGTGAAGAAGAAACTCAGAAGGAGGATGAGTTAATATCACCTAAAGTTCCAAAGTATACATCTAGATATTGAACTCTAAGGATGATATCATTGGAGATCAGAGCAGAAAAGTCACAAAAAGATCAAAAGAAAAGAATTCAGGAAGTAATGAAGCGGTATGTTTACTATCTTAGATTGAAATTTTAAGTGTTGATGATGCATGTAATGATTTAGATTGGCATGATGGTATGAAAGAAGAACTAGATCAAATTATCAAGAATGATACTTGGGAACTAGTCCCAAGACCTAGTGATAAGAATGTGATTAGAACAAAGTGGATATTCAAAAACAAGATGAATGAAGATGGTACAGTAGTAAGGAACAAACCAAGGTTAGTATGTAAGGGATATATGCAAAGAGAAGGTATTGATTATTCTGACACTTTTGTGCCAGTGAGTAGATTAGAAGCTATTAAATTTTTTTGTAGCTTTTGCAACATTCAAAAAGTTCAAAGTTTATTAGATGGATGTTAAGTCAACATTCTTGAATGGAGAGATAAAGGAAGAAGTATGCATTGAATAGCCAAAAGGATTCACCTTATCAGACAAACTTAATATAGTATGTAGATTGAAGAAATCCCTCTATGGACTTAAGCAAGCCCCTAGAGCATGGTATGAGAGACTTGATAGATGCCTCACAAAAATTGGATTCAAGAAAGGAGTAGTAGATTGTAATCTATTCATAAGAAAGACATCTGAATGTCTACTACTTGTAGCTATATTTGTTGATGACACTATCTTTGGGGGTAATGAAAAACTTAGAGCAAAATTTTCTAAGGAAATGTAGAGTGAGTTTGAAATGAGCATGATTGGACATATCAAATACTTCTTGGGACTAAATGTGCATTAGATAGAGAAAGGTATTTTCATTAATTAGTCCAAATATGTGAAAGATATATTGAAAAAGTTCAATATTGATGATTGCAAACTAGTGGGTACACCTAGGATAATAGGATGCAAGCTTACAAAAGAAGATGATTCTCCAGTAGTAGATGCAACACTATACAATTCTATGATTGGTAAACTCATATATCTTACTCAACCTAGACCAGACATTTCTAATGCAGTTGGCATAGTTGGAAGATTTGCAGTAGAGCTTAAACAAAGTCACCTCATGGTAGTAAGAAGAATATTTAGATATTTGTAGGGTACTATAGATTATGATCTATGGTATCCTAACTCAGAGAATGGTGAGCTTCATGTTTATATAGATGTTGATTGGATAGGATGGGTTGACGATAGAAAGAGTACACCAGGTGGAGCAGTGTTTCTTGGTGACAGACTTGTCACTTGGACAAGCAAGAAGCAAAATTGTATTTCTCAGTCAATAACAGAAGCAGAGTATGTTGCAGTAGCCCTGAATCATTCTATTTTTTTTTGGGATCAAGCAGATGATAAAGGACTTTGGTATTCAGATTGATTATCCTATCGCTATCCATTGTGATAATACTAGCACTATCAACACGTCAAAGAATCTGGTGATGCATGCAAAGACAAAGCACATAGTGATTAAGTATCACTTCCTAATAGAGAAAGTTGTAGAGAAAGAAGTCGAGTCGGACTATGTAAGCACAAAAGAATAGCTAGCAGATATATTCACAAAGCCTTTAAAAAAGGATACTTTTGAGTATCTTAGGGAGAAGTTGGGAGTAATTCCCTTCCCTGATTCTACTTAGAGAAAGAGGAAAGTGCATCAGTCCTCAAGGATTGATGGATGGTTGACTACTCTACTTCAGGAGTAGTACTGGTGCTTAAATGATTTGGCACCCTTTTCCATTGATTTCAAAGGGGGAGAAATACATAGTCATGAAAAATAGAAGTAAAGAAGGAGTAATAGACTAAGGGGGAGCAGTATTCAGTCATGAAAGCAGTTCAGTTGAGAAAATGGACAATGTTGAAGAATATTACAGAAGATGGAGGATTCATCCTTGGGGGAGTTTTGATGAGGAAATGGAGAATGTGATAAAATAATTTCTCATTTGGATTGGTGGTATTTTTCATTCAATATGTTTCCATCAATGCCAAAGTGGGATATTGTTGGAGATTTGCTAGCAAGCTAGTGCTGACTGTATGTTTGTCATTGATGACAACATATGGTAAGTAGCATGCATGGAAGACTTATGAAGTAAGATTTGAGTATATGAAGCATAGACATGTTATCAGTATGATATCATGTATGTAGAGGTTAACTGTTAATACAAAAAATTATGTAGCAGCTTGTGGCAGTAGTGTTCCTGACAGAATTACAGGCAGTGTTCTGTGAGTTATTGTTCCTATAGTCATCATGGAGTCTTGCACCTTTGGATATGTGATGAACACCTATTAGTGATGTTAAAATCATGGACATAGAGTCTGATGATCAGTAGAAGTGAATTTATGTAGTTGTTATTCACCAGTAGCAGTTTCATGTGTTTATTCAGAAAAGCCAACAGAGATTATATTGGTTCAGGAGTTGTGCTTATCATTTCAGTATGTACCCTTTTATTACAGATTGAAGAAGAGTTAAGAATTTTTTTTAAGAGTGCATAATGTTATTAATCTTGAGGAGAAAGCTTCAGTTAATTTGGTAGAGCCGACAGTGTGTAGCATGCGTCTAAATTTATTAATATTGGACAGGTCCCAGATTGTGTTGCATGCTTAGTAGAGCTGATAGAATTACTATTGGAATATGTTATGGTTTCTCTAATATTATTTCAAGGTGGTTCTAATAGTCTAACTTGATTATGTCATTTAGAGGAAAGATATTTATAGGCAGTCATTTGTGATTGCTAAGGAATGGTTTAGAGTTGATTGTGAAGAGCAGAGAAGAGTGTGAAAAGTATTGAGCCATCAACAAAAGGTCTATGTGACCAAGTAAATATTTTATGCTATACATTGGAACTGATTGAGGTATTAGGTCAAAGCATAGTTCACCAAGATCTAGATATAGTGTATATCTATTATTCAGAAGGTTGTAATCTTCACCCCTTTGAGAAGTGTTCTCTTGGATAGTGTGTCCTCACCCCTAACAGGATTAATTGTAAAAGACTCCTAATAGGGTCCAACCCTTGACCAAGTCACTATACTAAATGCATTGTAAAGACAACTCCTAAAAAGGTTAAGGATCTTCTAACAAGGATCATAAAACACTAGTGTAGATTATTAGTGGGTGTCAATTCCCACCGGGGTTTTTACCTATTTGGGTTTCCCCATAACCAAAATATTGGTGTTGTGTTCAAGTGTTCTTTCATTATTTTTATAAAGAATTGAAACTTGTAGATAAGTTATTCATGCCCTTCCCCCCCCCCCCCCCCCCCACCCCCCCCACCCATCTCAGTTATCTCTTGGTACTATTCCTAACACTTCCACCATCTCAACTTAGCTTCTCGCTTTTGGATTGTTTTCTACATGAAAAGAATCTTTGAAATTTTTGTCTTTTTTTTTTTTTTTTTTCTCTTTCTGGTGCTAACAAATTTGAAGAATTCATTTGTTGTGAAAAGTCTCTTTATGGAGACAAACAATAGATTTTTTATTATGCTCAATATGGATTTTAGTCCAGCAAGCTTCAGATTATGTGCTCGAGAATTAAACCCTTTTGAAGTCACTATATAATGATAGAGACATGTCCCATCTTGTAGGGATCATTGTTGAATAATTCAAGACTCTCTTATTTAAGAGTTTTAGATACATGGCTTAAGAACATAGCTCAAAGCTACACATTTATGGGGGTCAAGAGATAGCTTGATGGAGCTTTCTTTGCTTTCAGATTTATTACTTTAGAAGCATTATTGATGTCAAAATATACATTTGAATAATGTAATCAACCTTGTTTTTTATGTAAGCATTAAGGGGGCTCCCTAGGGTAATGTTGAATATGTTTTTTTTAGAATCAATTTCTTAATGGGTGGAGTGTTAGTATAATACATGAAAGGCATAACTATACATGTAGTTATATTATAACAGATATGAAGTGTAACTACCATCTTCTATGTATAAATTATTCAGATGTAATTGGATAATATATCAGGTATTCAACCTCCTTTCAACTACCAAAGAAAACAAATTCCACATTTTCTTGTATCTATTATTTTATTACCTGAAAAAGAATTTTGTCTTTTCTAGAGTATTCTAGAAATTCAATAGTTTCTCTCCTTCAATATATTGAAGACCATAAATGTAGGATTCTAATACCAAATGCTTTGGAATAGTGGATATATAAAGGGAAAATCACTCCATTTCTGCATAGAGTTAATCATTATTTATTGAAAAAGGCTGCAAAATCATAAACGAGGAACCTAAAAAATTAAACTTAAATGATAAAAGTGTACTACAAAAAGAGATGATCTATAATTTCCAAATTAGCAAGGCACATAGTGAACTTATTGAAAAGAAAAAAGGATATTTTATTGAGGTAGTCAAGAATTAAGATATTCGTTGTGGTGGTGACCCACCAAAGCACTTAACTTTTGGTAAATTGGTTTGGTGATCCACATTTAATTTTAGTTTAATATTTTTTTCACAACTCTCCATAGAACGAATGGTAGATTTTACTAAGAATGCTCCTAAATGTTGGTATTTCAAAATCTATGAATCTTATTTGTATAAGGAGAATATGGAATAATTTCCTCTATAGTGTTAAATGTGAGTGACTTGTCCCTTTATTCTTTTGAGAGGAGAGGTATTAGCTCCCCTTACCTGTATCGCTTAATATATGAAAAATTTCCATCTATTATAGGTTTCATGTCATTTAACATGATTGTACAAGTAGATACAATTTTTCTAAATCAAGAACTTCTTAATTGAGTTAAAGTAATTGGTTCCAAATAGATCCATCTCTTTATAACATAAATCATCCTAAAACTTGGTTTTCCTCCCATCGCCAAAAAAATTCCTTCCTCCTTTCTTAATAACATTTTTCATTTTGATCATAATATTCCATATTGAGGATCTGAAAGGAAGATACAACTCATAGATGATTTTTATTAGATATTCATTTCCTAGCTAATTTTCTTTAGTTACTTCAATTGAACCCTTTTCCCATTCAATTATCTTCCAACCAAATTTAGAAGGTAGAGCTCTATTAAAATTTTGAAATTTTCTTATGTTAAGGAATCATTTTTCTATTTTCATACTCAATCCAAGATGGCCAAATTTTTCTTGACTATTATTCTATTCTAGTCCATATGAAGTTCTTCTAAATAGTTTTTAATACATCCATAGGTTCTATTATAGTGGATGCAAATATAAGAGTCAAAGTTCTTCTATTGTTGGAAAATTTATTATGAATAACATAATCTTGATCTCTTTGTTGCACATTGTTGCCCACATGGGGTTATCAATGCAAATCATCTCTCAAGGTTTCATATTATGTTAATGATTTTTTTCTTATTTATTGTGTGATCAAAAGTGTGACACACTTCTATGAAATATTACACTTGAGATAAATCCATGGAGGAGGAAAATCTCAAGAAGCGGCTTGTAACCTCCTAGTTGAAACAAGTTTAATGCTTATCATGATGCTCATAAAATTTTAATGAAAGATTAGTGACTTGACTACTCCAAAATGGAAGATTCAAATCTAAGAATGAAGGTAAGAATGCAAGAATGCAAGATAAGAATGAGAGATTAATCTAGGAATGTATGCAAGCTATTAGTATTCTAGAATTAGAATGCAAGAGCTATGCAAGAAAGAAACTATATTAACAATGCAAGATTAAGATAGAGATAAAGATAAGATAGGAAAATGAGAGAGGTAAAGCTAAGAATTAAATTTATAAATATTAGTCTAAAATGCAAGAGAGATAGAATTTGAAAACAATGAGATGCAACTAGAAGCATTAGGACACTTGAGAAAGGGAAAAGATTCCTTTGAAAGGAATTGCCTAAAGAATGAAGGGTGGAGATTAAGAGGCAAAAGACTGAGTGGATAAGATGAAGAGGCAAAAGGAGATGAAAGGAGATGTAAGGTTAGGAAGAAATGAGTGGTGAGGATTAAGAGGCAAAAATAGATGTTAGGAAAGATAAGATAAAATAGCATTTGCAAGAAAAAATCCCATTTAATTGATAATGAATCAAGATGAAGTGGGTGCACACATGTGAATGTTTTCTCTCAATAAAGGTGTAGGAACTTTATATTAAAAGAAAGCTTTTAAAAATTAACTAAATATACAATCTCTAGAAATAAGACCATGGTATAACCTTGATATAGGATTTTAGATTTAATTATGTAAAGGGGGTTTTTAAGGCTTATTTTGCATTATTATGCCTAGTAAAGAGACAATTTGATCAAGAGGGGGCTTATGTTCTACTAGACCAATTTTAGGTGATTAAATTTTCCTCCCTTTGACTAATGTGTGAGCGATCTTGGAACACATTAAGTCAAATAATGATGATGTCAAGGTAGCTGGTAGAGATCAGACTTCGAACCTAATTGAATGAAGATCGATAAGAAAGATGGGAGTATCCAACTTGATATGAAGTGATCAAATTAAATATCTATCCAAGGAGATTTAGATATCTAATCATCTCATAGACAATACCAGATTGACATGGATCTTGATGAGCCTGATATGCCCCAAGAGATCAAAGATATATTTGTCTGATTGAACTAATATAAAGTGATGATAATACTTTTTCAGAAAGGAGATGTCGATAATCTCAACTTGATATGAATGAAAGAGTTTGAGATGCCCCAAGCGTGAGATTCCCCAAGCGATAATGTTTAGTCTTGGTTGAATTGATTGATTTAAGATTTGGTTTGATTACTAGATTTACAGATTAGGAGACTTGATCGGTGAAAATATTTTCTATATTATCATGACCCCTTTGGATCAAAGTGGAAATGGGGTATAAGGGGTGAAATTAAGCCTCAGAAATATAGAAAAGAAAGTGGAAGAAAGTGAGAGGTGATAGTATCAATATTCAACTGCATTAAAAGATGTTAGAATTTCAATTTTGATCTCGAAAAGAGGATAAAAGATAAGGTTTGCAGACAAATACCTTAGTAGAGAGAAAAGAAGGGATAGAAAAGAAACCATAGCTCAAGGGAAATAGAAATGGAAAGCTAAATGTAGGCCTAAAATGAAATGCATCTTAAGAAAGAAGCCTAGGAATTTTTGTAGTCAAATCACTAATCCTCTAGACCATAATTTTTTATAATTTGAGCATTTAGGACATCAGAGATCAGTTTAACCATCACTGGTGCAAGGTAGACGATCAAGATATGAATATGATCATATCAAATGAGATGTAGGAAAGACAAGTAAGAACCAAGACATGGGCGTTTGATGCAGGAACATCCTGGGTGTAAGAGCAATCTTGCATCACCCAAAAATATTTTTGTTTTTGCATTCAATAAGAGCTATCTTGTGTAGAGCTGCTATTTATGGAAACTTGTTGTTTTTAGTAAGTTGGCCATCCAATCTCGGGATGTTTTGATTTCTTCCCTAGAGGTTCATTTTGGTCATATAAGCCTGCTAGTAAAGTTTCATTGATAGATCAAATCTAGCTTTGTAGATATTCAAAAAATTTTGTATTGGCAATAGGGTATAGAAACTTTGAACTCAATTTTGAAGGCTTTGGAGGCCCTGGATGAGGTCTAAAATTTGGCTGATAGGCACTTGCATGAGCTAAGCTTGTAGAACACTTTGTGGCCTTTCCGAAATGGGGTTATAATAGTCAATCAGGTCAACTGGCGATGACTTATGGTCTTCAGAAGTTGGGTCACCTGAAATGGCAAAAAATGATTTTCCTTCAAAATTAATATTTGGGTTTCAAAAGTTATTTTGAGCTGACTTTGATGTAATAAATTCTAAAATAAAATAATTCTAAGTTTGGTCAGCCTTCTTGGCTAAAAATTCTGGAACCTTCCTAGGCGGTGGGAAAAATTGCCTACATAGGAAAGGTTGTAGTGTTGTCTTAGGTAGTTCAGAGGCAGTTCTGGGTAGTAGATCTGGGTAATAATTCAAGCCTTTTTCCTACAAAATATTGTAACGAAAATGCCCATGTGGCTTTGCATATTGTAATTCTAAAAGTTTGTAACTCCACATTTGTGGAGATAATAAGAAGCCCATTTTCTAATCATGCAAATTGTTGTTGTTTCTATATTTCTGTTATGTGTTTGTGGTATTAAGGGGAGCACCCTTCATCAAATGGTATCAGAGCATAAGTTCCTGAGTGTGTAAACAAATCACTGATTGTGAGGCAGTTTGCACCAGGACCGTGGGTTAGGGCTTCTATGTAAATAGATGGCCGACTGTGTGGCAGTTTGCACCAGGACCATGAGTAGGGTTTCAATGAGAAGCACAAAAATTCCTCCATGAAGGGAATGTGGCAAAAGAGCTGGTGTTGTAACACTTGAGGTTAGAGTGCTCCAGAGACAAGTGCGAGCATTACAAGAAGAGATTCATAGAGGAATGAATCTAAATGTTAGAGACAAAAGTGAGGATGAAGCCAAAGAAGGAAATGATGATCAAGAAGAAGAAGGAAAAATTTTGAATCAAGAGGAAGAAAGGCTTTTTCGGGCCATTTCCAAGATCGGGAAAAGACCTAAGATTGAGGTTTTGACATTTTCTCAAAATCTTAACCCAAAGGAATTGATCGACTGGATCAATGAATGTGAAAAATATTTTGAGTATGAAGATATTGAGGATCTTGATAGGGTCAAGTTTGTGAAGGCCAGGCTGAAGGGTCATGCAAAGATCTAGTGGCAAGAGATTCAATTGGAACAAAATAGAAGAGGAAAGGATAAAATCACAAGATGGGATCAAATGGTGGACAAATTGAAGTGATAGTTCATTCCTTTTGATTATGAGCTTGACCTACTAAGGAAGATGCAAAGTTTGAAGCAAACAAGAAGATCTGTTTAGAAGTATACAAAGGATTTCTATCGAATCCTCATCAGAAGAGGACATCTAGAAGCTAATAAGGAGAAAGTTGTCCATTACCTTAATTGGTTGACGCAAAGCATTCAAGAGGAGTGGAATTTGGTTCGAATAAACATTATTGAAGAGGCATACCAGTTTTCCCTAAAAGTAGAGGAAAACCTGAACAAGAATTTTGAGAGCAGATAAAGCGAAGGAGGTCATGATGGAAGATCTAGTGGATGGTTATATGGAGATTGAAATGAAGATCTGAAAAAGCAAGATGAAGCCAGTAATAGTTAGAATCAGAGAGGAGATAATTTCAATCATTTCCATGATCAGAATAATAGAGATTAGAGAGGAAGAGGAAGAGCACAAGGTTTAGGAAGAGGAGGCTTCCATGGAACATGTTTTCATTGTGGAGAAGAAGGTCATAGGGCATTTGAATGTCCTCAATGCCAAGGAAGGACAGATAGGAGGAATGAAGGCTAAGCCAAAGTTGTACATGTAGATGAAGGTACCAGATCATCATATTCTAACAATGCTAAAAGAGGAGAAACACTGATCAAGAGAAGAATCATGTTGAGTGGTGAGAATGAACCTAAGAAAACGAGGAGCCTATTTCATACTAGGTGCAACTATGAGGGTAAGTGTTGTGATGTGATTATTGATAGTGGTAGTACTGATAATTTGGTGTCATAAGAGATGGTGAAAAAGTTGAATCTTAAGATACAGAAACATCCACATCCATATTGGGTTGCTTGGCTGTAGGGTGACCACAAAGTCATGGTCAGTGAATAGTGCCTAGTAAAGTTCAAGACCGGCAGGTACCAAGATGAGGTACTATGTGATATCATATCTATGGATGTATGTCATATGTTGTTGGGTAGACCGTGGCAGTTTGACAGATGTGCTATACATGATGGTCATGCAAATACCTATTCCTTGATAAAGGATGAAGTGCAACATAAGCTAAAACCATTGAAGGAAACAAAAGAAAAGGTATGTGGTAATGCAAGAATAACTTTTGTTGATAGAGGAAATTTCTTAGATGGTATGCGGCATGAGCATATGTGTTTTACCTTAATTCCAAAGACTAGGAAAGAGGAAGTAGAAGATGTACCTGTAGAAGTTGCAGAATTATTGAATGAGTTTCAAGATATTATGATCATGTGCCTAATGGATTACTAGTAGTAGGAAAGATCGATCATCAAATGGACTTGAATCCAGGAGCCATTTTTCCAAATAAGGTAGCACACAGAATGACACTAGCAGAAAGTGAAGAGTTGAAGATAGATTTGAAGTTTAGTTCATCACATCATCCATAGATTGTATATGAAAGTAGTCCCAGAAATGCATTTGAGTTGAGGAAGAGAGATAAAGGAGAAATAAGTAGTGCTGAAGCTAAGGATCTTGTAGAAAATTTCAAGAACATCCATGAGGAGGTTAGGAAGCATATTACCAAGATGTATGCGTAGTATAAAACTAAGGCAGATGAGAAAAGGAGGCAAAAGGAATTTCTAGTTGGAGATAAAGTCATGGTTCATTTGTGGAAGGAGTGATTTCTAGTTGGTACATATAAGGAGCTAAAAATGAAGAAGTTTGGGCCATGTAAGATCCTGAAGAAGCATGATTCAAGAAATGCATATGAGGTCAAGTTGCCTACTAAGTTAAATATTTCACTAGTATTTAATGTTTCAGATCTGAAAGAGTATCATGAAGGAGGTGTTAAAGATGAGGTTATAGTAGTACAATGGGGTCTTCTAGCAACCAATTCAGATACCAAGGAGATTGAAGACATACTAGATAGTCATGTTGGAAAAAGCACAAGGAGCAAGACATATGAAGAGTGTTTGGTCAAATGGAAAGGATGACCTTGTGAAGATTCATCATGGCTAACAAGGGAAGAGGTTAACCATCTTTGTTTTCCTCTGCACACCTAAGTCATGACAGGGTCACTTCTCAAATTACCCCAAGTGTTTGATGCAGGAGCATCTTGGGTGTAAGAGCAATCTTGCATCACCCAAAAATATTTCTATTTTTGTATTCAATAAGGGCTACCTTGTGCAGAGCTGCTATTTATGGAAACTTGATATTTTTAGTAAGTTGGTCATCCGATCTTAGAATGTTTTGATTTCTTCCCTAGACGTTCATTTTGGTCATATTAGCCTGCCAATAAAGTTTCATTGAAAGATCAAGTCTAGCTTTGTAGATACTGAAGATTTTTTGTATCGGCAACAAAGTATAGAAACTTTGAACTCAATTTTGAAGGCTTTCGAGGCCCCAGATGAGGTCAAAAATTTGGTTGATAGGCACTTGCACAAGTCAAGCCTATAGAGCGCTTCATGGCCTTTCCAGAATGGGGTTATAATAGTCCATTGGGTCAATTGGGGATGACTTATGGTCTTTGGAAGTTGGGTCACCTAAAATGGAAGAAAATGATTTTCCTTCAAAAAAACTTTTTGGGTTTCAAAAGTTATTTTGAGCCGACTTTGATGTAATAAATTGTAAAATAAAATAATTCTATGTTTGGTCGGCCTTGTTGGCTAAAAATTCTGGAACTTTTCCAGGTGGTGGAAAAAATTTCCTATATAAGGAAGGCTGTAGTATTATCTTATATAGTTCAGGGGTAGTTTTGGTAGTAGATCTAGGTAAAAATTCAAGGCTTTGTCCTACAGGATATTGTAAGGGAAATGCCCATGTGGCTTTGCATATTGTAATTTTGAAAGTTTTTAATTCTACATTTGTGGAGATAATAAGAAGCCCATTTTCTGTTCTTGCAAATTGTTGTTGTTTCTCTATTTATGTTATGTGTTTGTGGTATTAATGGGAGCACCCTTCACCAAGTGGTATCAGAGCATAAATTCTTAAGTGTGTAAACAGATCACCAATTATGAAGCAATTTGCACCAGGACTATGGGTTAGGGTTTCTTTGTAAATAGATGGCTGACTATGAGGCCGTTCACACCAGGACCATGGTTAGGGTTTCAACAAGTAGTGTGAAAATTCCACCATGAAGGGAATGTGGCGAAAGAGCTAGTGTTGTAACACCTGAGGTTAGAGTGCTCCAGAGACAAGTGCGAGCATTGCAAGAAGAGATTTGCAAAGGAATGAATCTTAATATTAGAGATGAAAGTGAGGATGAAGCCAAAGAAGGAAATGATGATCAAGAAGAAGAAGGTGAAATTTTGAATCAAGAGGAAAAAAGGCTTTTCCGAGCCATTTCCAAGATCGGGAAAAGACATAAGATTGAGGTTCTGACATTTTTTGGAAATCTTAACCCAGAGGAATTGATCGACTGGATCAATGAATGTGAAGAATATTTTGAGTACAAAGATATTGAAGATCCTGATTGGGTCAAGTTTGGGAAGGCCAAACTGAAGGGTCATGCGAAGATTTAGTGGCAACAGATTCAATTGGAGTGAAATAGAAGAGGAAAGGATAAAATCACAAGATGGGATTGAATGGTGGACAAACTGAAGGGACAGTTCATTCCTCTTGATTATGAGCTTGACCTACTGAGGAAGATGCAAAGTTTGAAGCAAGCAGGAAGATCTATTTAGGAGTATACAAAGGATTTCTATCGAATCCTCATCAGAATAGGGCATGCGAAAGTTGATAAGGAAAAATTTGCCCATTACCTTAATGGGTTGAGGCTGAGCATTCAGGAGGAGATGAATTTGAATAAATAGTATTGAAGAGGCATACAAGTTTGCCATAAAAGTAGAGGAAAAGATGAACAAGAAGTTTGAGAGCAGACAAAGCAGAAGAGGTCGTGATGGAAGATTTGGTGGATGGCCATATGGAGATCGAAATGGAGATCCAAAAAAGTAGGATGAGGCCAGTAATAGCCAGAATCAGAGAGGAGATAATTTCAATCATTTCCATGATCAGAATAATAGAGATCATAGAGGAAGAGGAAGAGGAAAAGGTTTAGGAAGAGGAGGCTTCCATGGAACATGTTTTCATTGTGGAGAATAAGGTCATAGGGCATTTGAATGTCCTCAACGCAAAGGAAGGACGGATAGGAGGAATGAAGGCCAAGCCAAAATTGCACATGTAGATGAAGATGTGAGATCATCATATTTTGAAGATGCTAAAAGAGGAGAAACATTTATCAACATAAGAGTCTTGTTGAGTGGTGAGAATGAACCTGAGAAAAGGAGGAGCCTGTTTCGTACCAGGTGCAAGTGTGAGGGTAAGTGTTGTGATGTGATTATTGATAGTGGCAGTACTGATAATTTGGTGTCAGAAGAGGTGGTGAAAAAGTTGAATTTCAAGAGGTAGAAACATCCACATACATATTGGGTTGCTTGGGTGTAGGATGACCACAAGGTCATGGTCAGTGAATAGTGCCTAGTAAAGTTCAAGTTTGGCGGGTACCAAGATGAGGTACTATGTGATATCGTATCTATTGATGCATCTCATATGTTGTTGGGTAGGTGATGGTAGTTTGACAGATGTGTTGTACATGATGGTCATGCAAATACCCATTCCTTGATAAAGGATGGAGTGTGACATAAGCTAAAACCATTGAAAGAAATAGAAGAAAAGGTATGTGGTAATGCAAGAATAACTTTTGTTGATAGAGGAAATTTTTTAAATGGTATGGGGCATAAGCATATTTGTTTTACCTTAATTCCCAAGGTTGGGAAAGAGGAAGTAGAAGATGTACCTGTAGAAGTTGTAGAATTATCGAATGAGTTTCAGGATATTGTATCCAATAATATACCTGATGGATTACCACCAGTAAGAAAGATCAGTCATCAGATGGACTAGATTACAGGAGCTAGTTTTCCAAATAAGGTAGCACATAGAATGACACTAGTAGAAAGTGAAGAGTTGAAGATAGATTTGAATTTTATTTCATCACATCATCCACAAATTGTATATGAAAGTAGTCCCGGAAATGCATCTGAGTTGAGGAAGATAGATAAAGGAGAAATAAGTAGTGCTCAAGTTGAGGATTTTGTAGAACATTTGAAGAACATCCATGAGGAGGAGAGGAAGCATATTACCAAGATGAATGCATAGTATAAGGCTAAGGTAGATGAGAAAAGGAGGCATAAGGAATTTCTGGTTGGACATCAAGTCATGGTTCATTTGTGAAAGGAGCGATTTCCAATTGGTACATATAAGGAGATGAAAATGAAGAAGTTTGGGCCATGTAAGATCGTGAAGAAGCATGATTCAAGAAACACATATGAGGTCAAGTTGCCTACTAAACTGAATATTTCTCTAGTATTTAATGTTTCAGATCTGACAGAGTTTCATGAAAGAGGTGTTGAAGATGAGGTTACAGCAACATAGTGGAGTATTCTAGCAACTAGTTTAGATATCAAGGAAATTGAAGACATACTAGATAGTCATGTTGGCAGAAGCATAAGGAAGTGTACATATGAAGCATATTTGGTCAAATGGAAAGGATGACCTATTGAAGATTCATCATGGCTAACAAGGGAGGAGGTTAACAATCTTTTTTTTCCTCTGAACACCTGAGTCATGACAGGGTCACTTCTCAAATTACCCTAGGTGTCCGATGCAGGAGCATCCTAGGTGTAAGAGCAATCTTGCATCACCCAAAAATATTTATGTTTTTGTATTCAATAAGTGCTATCTTGTGTAGAGCTACTATTTATGGAAACTTGTTATTTTTAGTAAGTTGATCATCCAATTTTGAAATGTTCTGATTTCTTCCTCGGAGGTTCATTTTGGTCATATCAGCTTGCTAGTAAAGTTTCATTGACATATTAAGTCTAGCTTTGTAGATATTGAAGATTTTTGATATTGGCAACAATGTACAAAAACTTTGAACTCAGTTTTGAAGGCTTTAGAGGCCCTGGATGAGGTAAAAATTTGGTTGACAGGCACTTGCATGAGACAAGCTTGTAGAGCACCTCGTGGCCTTTCCGAAATGGGGTTATAATAGTCAATCAGGTCAACTGGCGATGACTTATTGTCTTCGAAAGTTGGGTCACCTGAAATGGTAGAAAATGATTTTCCTTGAAAATTTTTGTTTGGGTTTCAAAATTTATTTTGAGCTGACTTTGATGTAATAAATTATAAAATAAAATAATTCTAAGTTTGGTCGGCCTTGTTGGCTAAAAATTCTGGAACCTTCCCAAGCGGTGGAAAAAATTGCCTATATAAGGAATGTTGTATTGTTGTCTTAGGCAATTCGGGGCAGTTCTGGGTAGTAGATCTAGGTAATAATTCGAGGCTTTGTCGTACAGAATATTGTAAGGGAAATGCCCATGTGGCTTTGCATATTGTAATTCTGAAAGTTTGTAATTCCAAATTTGTGGAGATAATAAGAAGCCCATTTTCTGTTCTTGCAAATTGTTTTTGTTTCTTTGTTTTTGTTATTGTTAGATTAGGTGAAATACTAATCTCCCAAGAACACCTGCATGCATAACCCTGTCACATGGAAGAAGCAAAGCACAGAAGCAAGAAAAATCATGGAGGCCAAAAAGCCAGAGACATCTTATGGACATGCAAAGAGAAAATTTCTATTATGATCCAATAAGTGAATTCTCTAAAAGGAATGTACAAAGGGTTCAACCATATAGGTGAACAATAAAACCCTAAAGCTATAAAGCAAAAACTAAAGCTAGGTTGCACATTATAATTAATAAATATATTAATTATAATGCACCTAAAAGATAGCTTAAGTAAATAGAGTAATAAATGACTTAATTAATTAAACCAAAGTGATTTAATTAATAAGCATAAAGTATGATTACTCTAACACCCCCCCTTAAGCGTAGCTCAAGAGGGAAGCTAACCTAGCACAGCTATGAAAGCAGAAAATGGGTCCCGGCAACAAGGCCTGATCAGGTACCCAGTACAAGAAAATAAACTAGATGAAGGAAACAAAGCCTCCAATCTAGGGAATGTCCCAAAGAAAGGAACAAGAAAGAGCATGAAGCATCTCCGAAGCATGAAGCTGCAAACACTGTCAGAAGAAACTGCTGGAACCCCCATTGAAGTGCATGACCAGGTAGAGAAGACAAAGTCTGAAGAGCTGATCAATCAAAGAGGTGACCTCCAAAATAGGAATGAACGAGTGTCTATATAGTAGATGATCCATCTCACCGAAATGCATAGGTGCCTAGCCACTGCATCCGCCTAGTACATAGGAACAAAAACTGAATACGTAGATCACTCAACCGAACCAAGGAAGCAATAGAGCCAACAGGTGAACCCCCCCATAATGCTGAACGGGGTGACAGGAACACTGAAATGCAATGCCAGAAACATCTGCAAGAAGAAGAAACAGGAACACCTATGTGCAAAAGAAGGTACAAGCACAGGATAAAGGGCGGTGTCATAGACACAGACTACATGGGCTAATGTCGTGGAAGGTACGCTCACTTGACAAGAGTGGATGCGCCTATAGTGGCAAATGCATCAGAATCCCCCCATGGCACTTTATAACTGAGTGCGAGTACAAACAAACACAAGGAGTACAAGATCCCAGATATGCAAAAGTAGGCACTTTATCTCAGTGCGTTTACAGAAAAAAGAATGCAACAGAAGAGAAGCATACAATGCTCAAAAGACAGAAAGAAGAGTGAGCTATGAACTCAGAAGAAGAGATCCCCGGACCTGTAGAACCAAGCACTCCACCAGAGGGCATAAACTGCATAACTCAGAGGAGTGAAAACCTGGAATAGAATCTGGGAAAATAACCTCTGCCACTGAATAGCACACTGAACCAGCTTTCCGAAAATACCAAGTTTGCTGAAAGCTGAGCCCGGATGTGAGAGATATGGTGTCCGGAATGCAAAAAGTACCCGTGACTTTGACTGGCAGAAAACCCCTGCAAATGGAAAAATCAAATAACCAAACTGAAAAAAAAAGAAAGGTCTCGGAACCAGCTTTCCGTCGATATCTTGTTTGGCAAAAAACGCCATCGTATGCTCAAGTTACGGCAAAAACAGTGACAGGTGCTCTGGCAGGCACCTGAAAAAGAAAACCTCTGAATTCAACAGCCTGGTGCGAAAAATGGAAGAAGAATCTGGAAAAAAGCTCTACGTATAAAACGACTGTCTCGGAATCATCTTTCCGATGATATCTCGTTCGCCCACTAACTCCTCCGTATGAGCAAGTTATGCCAAAAAAAGCATCAGGTGCTCCAGGAAGGCAAAAAAGTAGTCCTGCCTTCGAAGGCATGGTACGAAAAATGAGGCAAAAAACTCGAGAAGAAACCTCCATAATTGCGTTCGTCTTGGAAAGAGCTTTCCGATGATATAAAAAAATCCCAAATACGCCTCCAGATGAAGAAGATATGGCAAAAAAAAGCCCAATTACCCCTAAAAACAGAGCCCAAAAAAACATGCAAATTTTTTGTTAAAAAAACTTAAAAAACATGTTCGCTGACGTCATGCTGACGTCAGCAGAAGGCCTGGGGGCTGAATCAGGAAACCCCTGGTCATGTGGGGGACCAGGGGCTGGTGCTGTTGCCGGCGGTGGGCGGGCCGGCGAAGCGGAGGGCGCGGACGAGGGCGGCGGGGGCCGACGGAGCGGAGGCCGCGAAGGGCGGCGGCGGCACGGGCGCGGGCGCGGGCGGCGGCTGGGCGGGCCGGCGAAGCGGAGGGCGCGGGCGAGGGCGGCGGGGGCCGACGGAGCGGAGGCCGCGAAGGGCGGCGGCGGCACGGGCGCGGGCGCGGGCGGCGGCTGGGCGGGCCGCGGAGCGGGGCCGGCTGAGGAGGCCAGCGGGGCGGCGGAGCCGGGAGGCGGCGGAGCCGGCGGAGGGTGCTGCGGCGGCGGTCTTCGGCGGCGGCATTCTCCGGCGGGGTGCGTGGTGGCGGTCGCGGGGGATGAAGCCGGTGCCGCAGTGGTGGCCGCCGGGCGGTGCCTGGGTGGCCGCTCGGCGGCCAAAATATATATATATATTTTTTTTAAAAAATCACCAACAGTACCCACCTCGGAGTGCGTGCGAGAGCCGTACGGCCCTGGTATGCAAAATTTTTTTGCCTCAAATGCCACTGTGTCCAAAATGGACAAGTTTTATATGGATTTAGGGGTTCTTGGGCCTTCCGGACACAATGGTGGTGTCCGTTTTTTCCCAAGGTGAGCCAAATTTTGGCTCCCCCCCAGATCCACAAAAAAAACTCCTGAAACCCTTGAAAACCTCCTGCTTCTGAAACACTTCAACAAAGCACGAACAGCGAGCAGCAAGATGGCTCTGATACCATGTTAGATTAGGTGAAATACTAATCTCCCAAGAACACCTGCATGCATAACCCTGTCACATGGAAGAAGCAAAGCACAGAAGCAAGAAAAATCATGGAGGCCAAAAAGCCAGAGACATCTTATGGACATGCAAAGAGAAAATTTCTATTATGATCCAATAATTGAATTCTCTAAAAGGAATGTACAAAGGGTTCAACCATATAGGTGAACAATAAAACCCTAAAGCTATAAAGCAAAAACTAAAGCTAGGTTGCACATTATAATTAATAAATATATTAATTATAATGCACCTAAAAGATAGCTTAAGTAAATAGAGTAATAAATGACTTAATTAATTAAACCAAAGTGATTTAATTAATAAGCATAAAGTATGATTACTCTAACAGTTATGTGTTTGCAGTATTAAGGGGAGCAACCTTCATCAACATTGAGATGACCTAAACATGGTTTCTAAGTTAAATTTTGTATATTTTACAAGTATCAAAGTATGAGCACAAAGATAACCAAGAGTACAGTCTTGAATGCTACACACAAGAAATAGACAAGGAGATAATTCCAACCTCACCTATGTTTCTAAATAAAGAGGGTCAAGGTATGTGTTGTGTTGCAATCATGATGGAGGCTGTTATCACAAACACCAATTTTATTAGATAGCATAGGATCATTGATATCACACCACAAGAAGAAACCAAAGAAAATATATTATGCCCCCAGTCATGAATATGTAGTGAAGTAGACATCGTCAAGTGACCTTAGAAGACATAGAAAATGAAAGTCAATGATAATAGACAACACACAAGAAAAATGTTTTAGAATAACTAAGAGGGAGGGTGAATCAGTTAGATCAGTTATCCTATAGTTCCAATTGCAAAGATGTAACACTTCAAATAATTTCAACAAATTTTGTAGCTCGGTAACATAAACTACTAAACTATTTGTGGCTTTACCAATTACTAGTTAATTAACTCAGAGTGATTACTGACCAAATAAAATGTGCAATATGTAAAGTATGACAGCAAATCAATCATTATAGAAACACATAACACAAAGATTTAACGTGGAAACCCTATTAAGGGAAAAACCACCTAGGACCGATAACCCAAAATAATTTTCACTCTTCTAAAGTAAGCTCGGTGAAGAGCCAACCCTGTTAAAGGTTACAAAACACACTGTTAGGTGTGACCTTATTAGAGGATTTAAGACTAACATTTATCATTCAACTAGCATTCACTATGGGGTCAATAGGATGATAATGTACATTCATTGAATGACATGGGGCATAACATAAGACTGTTAAGTCCAATCGGTTAAGAGATTTTTCTATATCAATAGTTAAACTAAAATAATAGTAGTTGATTTGATTACAATACAACTCCAATTGTAGATGTTCCAATCTATTCTAGGCCCATACAAATCCTCTGATCAATATATCAATTCACTTACTCAACTTACTTTTACTCAGTAATAGCTCTCTGGCACTTGGTACTATTCTCCAGTTTGGTTCTTCTTCATCTAGTCTAATTAGGCATACATGAAACTATATTCACGTGAAATCTATGAAGTCTTCTTTCTTCCAGCACGTTTCAATAAAGAAACTCATATCTCTTATATAGACAGATAAACCATTTTCATAACAACCATCAAATTTTTCTGCTTAATCTCCTTCATAGATTTTGCCTCTTAAAATTTCCTCACTGATTGTGTCAGTAACACATTTCAATTCTATCCTTTAGATCTTCTCTGAATTTTTTCAGCCATGAATCTCATAACAAAATTTATCCTTAATCTTGAAATCATAACACTTTCCAGCTCATCAATTTCTATTAGCTAAAATTAAGCATTTAATACTTTCATCCATACTTGATTAACAAAGAAATGTGTCAGTGAACACAAGCTTGGTTAATACTATCACTCGGTATACACTATACTAACTTGGTGTATACTAAAGTGCTTCATTTACTGAGCACACTTCTTTGTAAATTTTTCCTACCATCTTCATAATAGATTAATGCAACATAATCAAGTCAACCATATGAAGTCATAGACACATCAATAAGTTACCCAAAGTATTCCTTATCCTTATCTATCATATCCATCTTTCTCCATGTAGATATCTTAGTTCTTCATCTTTTCTCTCCTCTTTATAGATGTTTAGATGTTTGCAACAAACATGATAAGTACTGTCAAAAATAGTTAACATCAATGACAAGAAAATGATTGATTTAATTATCTTACATATCATTTCAGTACTTAGTGATCTCTAATCATTGATCTTGAAGTCATTCAGGTATTCAATCAGTTGTAGTTCATCAAAAATTTCTTCATGTTTCAGTCATTTTTATTTTTCTAGGATGTAATGTGTGATGGGTGTTAAGGAAACACCTTTGTTCTAGTGTCAAATTGAAATTACATGATGAATGGTGTAGGATTTGATATGTGTTAAGAAACACAATGATGCATAGGTAGGTAGTGTTAAGAAACACTAAATTATTGGGGTGTTAAGAAAAACCAAGTAGTGACAGTGATAAAATGTGCAACGGGAAGGACTGATAACTGACCCAAAGTAAGAACAAGAGATCAACCAAGAGGTAAAGCACAATTAGTTTAGATAAGCCTATGATTTACCCCAAATGATGCATAAGACCCAAGGAAAATGACAAAGACAAGTTTCAGCCCAAGATGAAACAAGGGAACAAAGAGAGAGATGGATGAAAGGAGACAAGAGATTAACTATGTGTTGTAGATGGAGCACTCATTGTAAGGTTTAACCACTTGCGACAATTTTTCTCTTTTTTTTGGTTGATTTTATTTATTTACTTTTTTTTTTTTGTATTTTTAGGAGCAGTATATGATTTTTTAAATTTTTCAAGATCATATATTGTTTTACAAGAGAAAAAGATTGGATGTGGATCTGTTGTAGGAGAAGAGCATTGAGAGGATCTTTCAAAACACTTTGACTTGTTGTAGTAGTTAGTTGAGAAGTTTAAGAATAAAAGCTAGATGTTGTAGTAGTGATAGGAGGATCCAACCAGTAGTTTCCAACTGTCGAGTGTTCCATAGTAAAGGAAAGATAATTTAAGTGAGATCTACTAATATCCCCATGGATATTTCTTACCCCTTTGCCAAATTTCCCATGTTCTAAATGCTTAGGGAGAGTACGTTTTAAATTTCTCTTAGTTGTGTCATTAGAAATTGGGAGATATTGATATGCACTTTTGGGAAAGGCAAGATGAAGTGAAGAGGATGAAGTATGAGAGGAAATAATGGTGGAATAGAGTGAGTTGTGATAATTTGGAAGCTTGAATGGAAACTTTTATTTTTCTTTCACGTCCAAGGTTTTTAGCTTGGGAATCCACATAGCTTTTGATTATTCTTTTCTTTCAGATGCTTCTGATTGTAATTTTTGTAAGATGGATTTTGAGATCATTTTTTTCTTATATTTTCCTTTTCTCTTTGAGTACCTTAGTAGTATTTTAAATATTTTTGTTTTCTTTTTATTCACATGTCGATTAGATGGGACACAGTGACCTTGAGATATACTTGTGGATTTTGTTTTTTTGTTGCACATTCAAGTTACTTCAAGAACACTCAAGAATTATGTATGAATGAGGTTGATATGATTGGTTTAGATGGAGAGGTGGATGAGCCACTTATTTCAAGAAGAAAGGGAGATAAGGGGTCAATGATCTCAAGTGAAAAGATACTGGTATGATCACCAGTATTCATGAATGACTCAGACAAACAAAGAAAGTTATCTTCCATAGAACGTTCTTGATTGTGAGTTGTCATAGAAGATTCATATGATTTTAGGGGAGTATTATGGGAGTCTAATTGAGATGGTTGAATTTGAGAACTAGCTCTTTCTTCAGGTTGTAAGAGTGCATGAATAGGAACCATTTAAATTCTAGATATACCTATATTCCATGAAAGTGTGACAGGATGGGGTCTTATGTATCCATTATTTTTTGTAGAAATTAAAGTGTTTCTTTAAGTAGGTGCCCTAGGAGCCATAGGAATGATTTCCATAGATGGGTGAAAAGGATCATCATCAAATTCTCGATGTTGATAATTAGAAATTTATCTGTGTTCAACATTGGTAGGAGGAGCATATCTATGTATAACATCAAATGTAATTTCTATAGTAGCATATGATAAGGAATCCCACTCATATCCATTTGAGTTTGTCTCATTGTTTCCACAGTGTCTGATGTAGTCAGCTAGAGACATTGTAGGAGATAGAGTTTCTTCATCACTATTATTTGTAATAGGAAGAGTATTCTTAGTAGTAGGAGATTTTTCAGTAGCATGATTAGTGGAGTAGTTTAGAATAGGAATACCCAGAGGCATATCCAATATGTGGGAGAAGTCAGCTAGGTTCCTCAAATTAGGATAATTAGTATATTCAACAGTAGCAGTAGTTTGTTCTATATTTGGAATGAGACTTTCTTGAGTAGGACCAAGGTCATGTTCTTGAGGTACCTGAGTAGGTAGATAAAGCTCTCCTTGATAATCCCAATTATAATTATGAATTTATAGGAGCCTTTCATAAGTCATAGGTTGTAATTTTGCTTCATCCTCATCTTCAGAGTCCTCATATGCATTAGTAATTCTGCTAGGTTTTATAAGCTTGTGTTCATGATAACTAATGTTGGTTTTCTCCTTAGGGTCCTTAAATTTAGTGTGTATAGGTTCAAGAAGACTTTTTCTTTTCCAAGAGGACATTTTTCTATCATGTCTCATCTTTTGCATAAGATGATAGCCTATAGCATATTTTTGAGGTAATATTTCAGAATGTTTTTTTATCAGTTGAGACTCTCTTTTTTTCAAGAGTGAGGTAGCACTTTCATCCCTTTATTGTTCTAGGGAAATTGTAGCCTTGATCATCCCAATATATTTAAATGAATAACAGGTTTTGTAGTTGATTAATATTATTTTCCATGTGATTTTGAAGAGCGAGGGAAAGTTTCCACTTGATAGGTTCCCATGTCCATAGGTCTGACAAGTATTCTTTTCCCATGATCTAATAGAGATTATGTTTTAGGAAGTGATCTTTCTTTATTATGAGGAACCATGTGGTCTAATTGTTAAGGACTATTATGAGCACATGCCGAGTCTACAAGAATAGGGATCTCAATTCCATCATGAGGGAATTTTATGTAGTGATGGTATGTTGAAGGAACTTCTTACATAGCATGGATCGAAGGACGACACAAGTGTATGTTGTACACCAAAGGAATATCTAGGACTTGACATATGACATCCTACTAAATAGGGGGACCTACATTGATTGGTAAGACTATTGTTCCTTTAGAAGACCGTTCCCCTTCGTCGTATGCTTTGATTTTTATTTTTCATCTAGGATCAATAGCATACTCTGAAAACACAAGAGCTTTAACTAGTTTAAAATTACACAAGTTCAAACCTGCGCCTCCATATATCAAAATGTGCTTGACTCTAAACTAATGAATGGAGACTTTAATGTGAAGATGATGATTGAGAGAGGTGTCATATATTTCTAAGTGAGAGAAGGAGGTAAAGAGAGATGTTTGACGGGTAAAAGTACAATAAGCTATCACCCTTTTACAAAGGAAAAGGCTAACAAAATCAACGTTGTTCAACTTCAATAGTATAAAAATGACATTTATGTTTGGAATATGAAGATGATGTAAACTAATTAAATGTGATCAATTAGATGAAGTTTATGATTAATATTTTTAATATTATTTTGAATAAGATTTGATATGTTTTTTTAATTTTTAAAGATGATTTTTTAGTTGCTAAAAAATGCTCAAAATCAGGGGTCTAGTTGCCACCAAAAAATTATATGTAAATAAATTTTGTTTCCCCTAATTTCAAAATGTGTCATAGATGACATATATAGCTAGTGCATGAAGAAATAAAATTGTTTTGTGACCTATATTTTCTCTTTTATAACAATTCAAATTTCAACTCCTGAAATCAACAATTTTCATCCCGCAACATATATTTCATAACAAATCTATCCCAAACAAAAAAAGAAATATATATTCTTGAAGAGGACCATCTCCTCTAGTGCACGATATGTTTTTTAAATTTATTTAATATGATTAACTATTTTTTTATTTATGTGAATCAACATCTCCTTGATTGTTAAATACCTACTTGCAATAGTTTTTAATTACAATAAACTATGTATAATTAAAACCCTATAAAATCAATATGATGATATTCTTGACTTTGATCTCTTCAAAATGGTACTTTTTTATTTTTAAAAAATATCATTAAAAATATTAGGAGTTATTGAAATGCCACTTTTCTAAAATAATTTTATTTTTATTGTAATTGGACCCAAAGTGGTATAAAACATGCATTTAATAGATATTTCCAATTGTAAAAGTTAAAGCACTTATCTAACTTAGCTAGAATGAATCTAGCTAGACCATATGTTTGACCAAAATTAATTTTTAGATAGAAATACTAAAATTTAGCTGTGCTAATAATTTAGCCTAAAAGGTGACACCTGATTATACTTTTACTATGACCATGGACTAGAACTTTTCGACATCTAGGTCCCTAGGAATGTATACTAGAAGAAGGGGTTGATTAAGAATCTTCTTATGAGTAAGAGAGATATCAAGTAGCTCAAACATTGAGATCTGAGCTATAGTATGCCGAAGTTGGTTAATTGAATCAAGATCCTATGCATCTGATAGGGTAGCTGGTTGAGTTCAAATCTTCTTAGAAGAAGAGGAGGAAGATGGTCCTCCTCTTGATGGAGATTGAGAGATGCTTGCCATGTTGGATGATTCAACTTTATCTTTTTCCTTTAGCACAATTAAAATATTCAAGCATGTTTATCACATTATTATTGTTAGCATAGGTGTAGGCAACTTTGTTTTCCATTGCCTTGGAATAATTCTCCCTTTTAAAATTTAGGAAAAGGATCCTTGAAAGCCTTATGATGATTATTTTCTTATGGGGAGTCAACCACAATAGTCTCATTGTCAATTAGGTCATGAATGAAATTTTTTAATTTTATATATTCTTTAGTTTTATGGCCTTTAATGTGATGATAATCACAATAGTGGTTGTTGTTCCACCATTTAAGCTTGATTTCAAGATCGTAATGTCTTGAATTATCAGGCAAAGTAATGATCTTGTTAGTGAGAAGAGTCTTCAAAGCATTCTGAAGTGATTCTCCAAGAGGAGTGAATTTTATTTTAGGCTCTTTAGTATTGGTAGATTGTGATGTTGAAGCCATGATTTTGTCATTGATGACATCCTTAGTTTTGTTCCAAAATTTTCTTTTGACTTTGTTAGACTAGTTGTTAGAAGAGGATTTGGATTGATGAGTGACATTGCTATTACGGATGAGAACATCCTCTATGAGAATAAATTTTTCAACCAATTTGTGGATTGAAGCATGAGATTCCATATGTAATTCATAATTCATTTCAAGAACTAAAGAGTTGATAAATATGTCAATCTTCTCTACTTGAGGAATCTTTTGATAATAGAGAGAGTATAGCTTTTTCCATCATTGAAGAAAAATGACAAATTATTTACCTTGACGTTCTTTTATGTTGCAAAGATCAAGCATGGTGATAGAATGTTGAATGTTATAGGAATATTTTTGGATAAACCATTCCACTAGCTAGTCAAATGATTTAAGAGGAGGAGATAGTTTAGTGAACCATTCCATCACTTGACCATTAATATTTCCAGGAAAGAGTCTCATTAGATAGGTTTCTTTAGACAATAGCTCCATGCTAAGTGCATAAAATTTCCTAATGTGATCATGAGGACCTTTACTCCCATAAAATTTCTCATATTTAGGAAGTTAAACACTTGAAGAAAAATGAGGCATATATAGATCTTTATCCAAAGGAAATGAAAAAACAACCTCAAGTGAGAAATATGTGGTTGGTTGTTCTTTCTTTCTTTCCAAGCATTGCACATGTTTCATCATGTCTTCTATCTATTTTCTCATGGTTTATATTTTAGATGGTTATTCCTTCTTGTTTATATTGTGAAGATCAAATTTGTGAGGTAATTTAACTCCTTGAGAGGCCAAGTGAAAAAAATATTGATCTTTATTTTGATTTAGAGTCAACTTCATGAGTCTTTCTAAGTGTATATTTTTTTGCAACTACAAGATATCTTCCTCAGTTATTTTTTTGTCTGAATCACTACCTTGTGAATCATGTGATCCATGTCTAATATGCTAAGAGCCATGTCTAGAATTAGGATATTCTTGATTTTCTTCTCATGAATTAGAACAATATATAAAATATTTTCGTCCATCAAATCTCCTAATTTGCAAATCTACTAATCAAACCAAGTCTTAAATCAGTTAAGTCAACAAGGACTAAAAATCATCACGCAGGGCATCATAGCTTCATCACTTCATATCAAGTTTATATTCTCCACATCTCCTTTATGAAAGAGTGCTCTCAGCACTTCATATCAGATCACTTAGAAAAACATCTATTTGATCTCTTGGGGCATATCAGGTTCATCAAGACCCATATAAATCAGGTATTGTCTCTCAAATGGTTAGCTATCTCAATCTCCTTGGACATATATTCAGTATCACCACTTCATATGGCTGGATACTCTCATCGTTCTTATCGGTCTTCATTCAATCATGTTCAGATTATGATCTCTATTGGCTACCTTCACATCATCATTTTTTCACTTATTGTGTTCCTAGATCACTCACACATTAGTCAAAAAGGGATAAATGTAATCACCTAAAATTAGTCTAGTAGAACTTGATCCCCCTATTGATAAAATTGTGTATTTACTAGGTATAATTATGTAGAGTAACCCTTAAAAATCACCTTTTCATAATTAGATCTAAAATCCTATATCAAGCTTATACTAGGTCTTATTTCTAGAGCTTGCATATTTCTTTAATTTCTATAACCTTTCTTTTAATATAAAGTTCCTACACTTTTATTAATAGAACATATTCACATAAGTACACCCACTTAATCTTGACTAATTAGCAATTAAATGGTAGTTGTTCAAGTCCAAATTCTATTTTGTCTTATCTTACCTAACATCTATTTTTTCCTCTTAATCCTCACCACTCATTTATACCTAACCTTGCATCTCCTTGCATCTCCTTTGCCTCTTCATCTTAGCCCCTCATTATTTTTCCTCTTAATCTCCACCCTTCATTCTTGAGTAAATTCCATTAAAAGGAATTTTTTTTGTTGCTCAAGGGTCCTAATATGTTTTGTTCTATCTCATTATTTTGACATTCTAGCTCTCTTAAATATTAGACTAATCTTCCTAATTTAAATTCTTAGCTTAGCTTCATCTCTAGCTTAATCTTTCATTGTTAATCTAGTTTCTTTCTTGCATAGGTCTTGCATTCTCATTCTATAATACTAATTGCTTGCATACATTCCTAGTTTAATCTCTTATTCTTAGCTTCATTCTTATATTTTAATTTTCCATTTTTTAGTAGTCAAGTCACTAATCCTTTATGCCAATTTTATGAGTATCATGAGAAGGATTAAACTTTCTTCAACTAGGAATCTATGAGTCGCTTCTTCATATTTTCCTCCTCCGTGGATATCTCTCAAGTGTAATGGTTCATAGAAGTATGTCACTCTTTTGATCACACATTTTTGGCACCCACTATGGGGCTAGGAATTTTTTTTGGCTCCATTTCTTGTGCTTTTGGTTTCTTGCTATCAGGAGATCAAAAATTTTAGTTTTGCAGGCTTCAAGCTTGTACAAATTTTTTTATAATACCTAGATGATACTTTATTATAGTGTTGTCCAAAATTCCCCAATGTTATCATGATAGTATTTTCTACCATCATATTTATAATATTTAGGAACATCAACCTTTAGAGGAAAATGAGGCATATATAGATCTTTATCAAAAGGAAATGAACAAATAGCTTAAAGTGAGAAATATGTCCTTGGTTGTTTGTTCTCTTTTTCCAAGCATTACATATGTTTCATCATGTCTTCCATCTATTTTCTCATGATTTCCATTTCATATGGTTCTTCCTTATTGATTATATTGTCAACATAAAAGTTGTGAGGTAATTTAACCCCTTGAGAGGCAAAGTGCAAGAAGTATTGTTCTTTGTTTTGATTTAGAGTCAAATTCATAAGTTTTTGTAAGTGTTCATCTTGGTGAAATTGCAAGATATCTTACTCAATTATTTTGTTTTCTAAATCACCTCCTTGTGATCCATGTGATCCATGTCTAGTATGTTGAGAGCCTTGTTTAGAATCATGTTGAGAACCATGTCTAGAATTAGGAAATTCTTGGTTTTCATGTCCAAAGTGTTCATCACCAAGTTGTTTTAGGAATTCTCTAGCCCTTTTACTTTGTTCATCCATGGTTGGAGTGTAAGAAACACTATGTGTAAACCTAGGAGAGGATAGAGTGGATTCGGTAGAGATGTTAGCAAAAGGTTTGAAAACCCAAGGTAGAGGACCTTCTTTAGTTGAGTTGTCAAAGATAGCTTTCGGTCATTTTCCTTCATAGGTTTGAGATCTAGCTATGATCGACATGAAGGAGAGTCAAATAGGATGACTTGTGATGACTTCATGACTTGTAATGACTTGATGTTCAATATACGTGAGTAAATATGTTCACTTGTCCAAAGGGTAAAGTGTAAGAGAGATAGAGAATAGATAACTTGTCACAAAGTGTCCAAGGTGTGGGAAGATCCCTATGTATGAAACTTGTGAACAAGAAAGAGATTGGATAGAGCATCCAAAAGAGTTCATGAAAGAGATGATGGACAAGTAAGAATTCTACTAGCCAAGTATCTAGAGAAGAGAAAAAAGTAATATTTTTTTATCTAGAGACAATTCCTAAGATGATGTAATGTACAAAATAACAAGATAGGTTAAGAATATCAATGGAGAAGAAATTTTGATAGAGCTTAAGTTTAGTCCAAGAGTTCAAGTTCAATGAGTTGGAAGGTGATTGACAAGATAATAACATTTCCTAGACAAGGTTTTTTTAAAAATCATTTAGTGAGAAAATAATAGTATCTAGAAAATCCAACAAGGAAAAGATAAACCATGTGGATACAAGAATACATAAAGTCTTAGTAAGTTGTCAAATATACCGAGGGTATCATACATGTATGTTCAAAAAATGATTCCACAATCTTAGCACAAGAAGACACATCAAGAAAGAGACCTAAGGTCAAGAGGGTAGTGTTTCAACCATTTTCCACAACTTAGTACCCCTTTTCCTTAAAAAAAATGATGTTGGCTTTGTCATGAATTTTCATCCAAGTGAGTACATATGGTGAGTGTCTTGGGGTGATCTGAGTTAAGTCCACTTGGATAAATCCTTGCACAAAGGAAACCCCATGGCCAAAAAGGATAGCTTCTGCATCATAAAGTGTCTAGTAAGGGCCTCCGTTCATGACACCCCTCATAGTTCTGGAAGAAGAATTAAGACCTTTTGGCCATACAAGCACCCAAGATGTATAGTTCTCGCAAGAAATATTTAGACCACTTAGCCTTATACAAAATAAATGTACTCCCCTTGTAACCTTGTAAAAACTATTACAAGCGCCTCAATCAAATGTAGTTTTTCTTAGCAAGATTTAGGAAACTAGGCCCTACACACGAAGAAGCATTAGGAATAGAAATTAACAAAATCTTCTCTCTCTTTGGAATGAAAGAAGATTTTGATTATAGTGGGGTGGAGTAGCTATTTTTTCTTGTTCCCCACTTGGGTCATTCCCAAAAGATTTCTCTTTTGGTAGGCCCTCTAAATGTAAATGTAAGAAAGTAAAGATGAATAGCTAGTGGAAGTCTAGATTTCTAATTTTCCAATAAGGAAAAGAGAATAGTATCCTACTCCATAGTTTCTTCCAAACACATCAAGAACATGTTCATTTACCCAAGACCAATTGAAAGTGATTAGCCAAGTAGGTCTAGATTTTTTATTTTCTAAGAGGAAAATAGCATACTCGCCTACTACTCAATCAATCACTAAACAATAAGCCTTTTAGTTAATCTAGGTGCCTACAAATTAAATGTAACGAAGTGCATAATTTATTTTTATCTACAAGGAAACATACAATATAAATCATTAGTAGTTTTCAAGATAGAGGCTTTGCAAAGAGAATCCTACATCATAAAATGTTAGTATCCATGAAGATATTGAACTCTTTTGATTGGAAAACCCTACAAAATGATAAGTTAGATTGTAAAAAGATTACAAAATGAAGAAATAACCCTACAAGATCACATAATAGTCACTGTTAGAAGATCAGATAATAAAAAAATGCAAGAAATAATCAAGAAACCTCAACCCAAACCTACACTGTGACATAAATAAAACTGGTGTCACAGTTAATCAGTCTATCATAAAATCATACGACATACCTTACAACAGTTTTATGACACTCCTAAGTGTTGTAACATACTTTATAAATTCAGTGCAACATTTCCCATTAAGGCCATGTGACACTTCTATGGATGGAAGAATAATACTTTAATAGATACAAAATTGAGCATACCAGTATAATGAAGTTTTTCCCGAGTATTACAAGAAATATCATATGAGATTTTAGCCTACAAAAATAAAAAAATTTGAACCTGCGAAAGCAAGAAACCAAAAGCACAAAAAATAGAGCCAAAAAAAATGCCTATCCCCACAATGGGTGCCAAAAATGTGTGATCAAAAGTGTGACACACTTCTATGAAACATTACACTAGAGAGAAATCCATGGAGGAGGAAAATCTCAAGAAGTGGATTATAGCTTCCTATTTGAAGTGAGTTTAAACCTTCTCATGATGCTCATCAAATTGGCATGAAGGGTTGCTGACTTCAACTACTTCAAAATGGAAGATTTAGACCTAAGAATGAAGCTAAGAATGCAAGCTAAGAATGAGAGATTAAGGTAGAAATGTATGCGAGGAATTAGTATTCTAGAATTAAAATGTAAGAGCTATACAAGAAATAAACTAGATTAACATTGTGCAAGATTGAGCTACTGATGAAGCTAAGCTAAGAAAAAGAGAGGTAAATTTAAGAATTCAAAGTAGCATTATTAGCTTAAAATGCAAGAGAGGTAGAATGTCAAAATAATGAGATGGAATGAAAATAATTAGGAACCTTGAGCAAGGGAAAAGCTTCTTTTTAAAGGAATTGCCTCGAGAATGAAGGGTGGAGATTAAGAGAAAAAATAATAAGTGGCTAAGATGAAGAGGCAAAAGAAGATGCAAGGAGATGCAAGGTTAGGTAGAAATGAGTGGTGAGGATTAAGATGCAAAAATATATGTTAGGTAACATAAGACAAAATAGCATTTGCAAGAAAAAATCCTATTTAATTGCTAATTAATAAAAATTAAGTGGGTGCACATATGTGAATGTGTTCTTTTAATTAAAGTGTAAGAACTTCATATTAAAAAAAGGTTATAGCAATTAAATAAATATGAAAGATCTATAAATAAGACCATAGAATAAGCTTGATATATGGTTTTAGATTTAATTATCCAAAGGGGATTTTTAAGGGTTACTCTGCATAATTATGCCTAGTAAATAGACAATTTCATCAAGAGGGGGCTCAAATTCTACTAGACCCATTTTATGTGATTACATTGCTGACATCACATGTTGATGTGAATAAAAATGAATGATCCAATCTTTTTTATCCATATTAAGGAAACTTAATTTATAGATTTTTATATGTGTTTTATTTTTTCATTGTGTATCTATTCAATCTTTGTGTCCCATGATCTAATTAGTTAATTAGATAGATATTGATCTTCACAATCTTTGGTATTGAAATAGTTTATTTCCCAATACATTTCACAATGTGTCCATTACATTCCTACCATCATCAAATTTTGACAACCCCTAGTATCTTCCACATAGCTCATTTTCTTGATACTGTAAAACATCAAATCATCCATTTCATAAATATTTTCCACCACCATCTCTTCTTATGATTATTTCATGTCTCAGTCATATAATTCATCCTGCAACCATATCATAATTATCTTGTGTTATTTCCACTACAGCTATGTGATAAATATCTTACAACACCCATATGTTCATAGCTCAATTTAGATATATATTCCTCTATCCATGGATATCTATCAATATTCTACTATTCCTTCGTCATGTGATATTCCTTATCCTACATACATTTTGTTATACTACTTATGACAATCCACTTACATCTTCAATCCTCATCTATCCATTCATGGTTCTATATTTAAATTTATCTTTCGAATAGCTTATACTCATGTATAAAATACCTATCCAATTGCATATTATGATAATATCCTCATTCAAATATATTGACTAAGCTAGTCAACAAATTCTTTAATGTTTACTTTTGATATTTTACTTTAAATAGAATTAAGAGATGGTTGTAATGGCTATCACGAGCTTAATATTTTAATAACACTTATTTCTATATATTTTTTTTGAAATTTCTACATTCTTGGCACTTCTTGGGAAGTTGTAACAACATATATCCCCACTATTTTTACAATAGCCAAATGTTTGACTAGTTGAGGAATACATTTAACAACAACAAGAGGGGCTTTTTAGTCTTTGTAATAACATAGAAATGAAACAAAGAGAATAAGTAAATAATATAAGACAACGATAGAGAAACCAAAGATGAAGTGTGACCTAGGTTATTTCTAGAATGGTAAAAATATATTTCAATGTTAATAGAATGTTAATTTAAGGAAAACATGCTTGTACTCAATAATTGTACTTTGTACAAGGTTTTCTAAACTATTGGTATAGTGTAAAATTTAGAGTAATAAAAAATACCTAATTAATATTTGGAGGACATATATTTTACTAAATGATGATGAGAAGGATAAAATAAGTTTGACACCTAAGGTAGTTATTTAAACATGCTCTAAAAGGTTTGGAAAGAGAAAAGTCCCAAAGTATTTGGTCAAATTTAAGAACCTCTCCAGTGGAATATGGTCTGTGAGGAATTTTTTTTTTTTTCTTAACCATCCTCTATAGAGCAATGTTGAAGAAAAACACTTGACTAAGTATAGACGTTGTGACAACCTTGATTCTTATTTGAGCTACATTATTTATAATAGTGTCACATATGTAGTTAACTCTTATTATGTTGTATTCAAGATACAAGCATGTTATACAAAGAAGTCAGTAATTAGTTTATGATTAATATATTTAAAATATTATTTTCTACAAGGTTTTTGATATTTATATTTTTAATTAACTTATTATTTTTTATTATTAAAATATTTGAAAAAATATTTCCAATGAGAATATTGGGTTACATACAGATTATTTCATTATATAAATAAGAGGTAGTGCCCCATAAAAATATAAACAAAATGCAATTACACTTATTATGATTAATAGAATTCACCAATATAAAATGCTCAAATATAAGTCTTAATAACAGTTAATATATTATGCAGTTATAGAAAAAGTGAATATTAGCAACACCACCACTAATATCACCTCGCGTATGAGATGACCACTGAGAAAAAGCGGACATTACCAAATTAGTTTAGATAGAATCTGCACACAATACTAAATAAGGTTATATTTTATATCACCTTTGTTGACAGGGTCACAAATAATATACCTGACTTCTTTTTACCTCTTATACAATTGCTTTCAAGTTCCCTCCTTGCACACATTCCAAACAAAAAGAAAATATAACTATTGAGTACGTTACTTTTGAACTTTATTGATGTTATTCGATTCGTTTTAATTTCTACCACTGATAATTTATTATGTATATGTAAGCATCAACATCTGCAAGACTGATTCCTGGAGTGTGGAATGAGAAATAGTTATATTCGAGAGGACAACCCTCGCAAAATTCTAATATATAGTTGTAGAGAAAAAACCATTTTAAAACTATTTTCGATAGGCAAAACTACAAATATTTGAAGATATTTTTAATTTAAATAAGCAAAATATCAGGCATAGTATAGAATGGTCCTCAGACCATGCATGCAGTACCGTACTCGAGCTCGGTAATTTTAATCATTCAACCACTATGTAGATGCGTGCCATAAAAAATATAGATATACTACGTTTAGTTCAATTCAGATGCTACGCAACTGAAAATTCAGGGGATGACATCCACCATAGGAGTTATATTTATAGAAAACAAATCACAGAATAGTGTTGAACAATTTGGCAATAACGATTCCCACCATGCTAAACACTGTAAATGAAACCTGTAAATCCAGCATTGAAAGTTAGAAGCCATAGGTAACAAACTCTCTCTTTCACGAACAATTAATGGAAGATACTAATAAAATCGACTAAGGTAAGCTTGTGGCAACTACCACTACTAAATAAGCGAAGTGTTGCCATAGTAAATAGCTCTAATGTAACTGAAAATAAGCGGAACTCGGTGTATCTATTTCAAGGTTCAGTTTTCAAATGATTTTTAAATATATTTGTGAAATTAAATAGTTTTGAATGTGTCTATTAGATAATATGAAATAAGATAAAAACTTTAACAGAATAAATACTCCTAAGTCAAAAACTCTTAGCCAAATTAACATTCGAATAACTAGACCATAACCAATATGATGCTGAAATGTTTGAAGCTATATCAATAAACATGTCACGTCTGGCATGAGAAGGAAAACAACTTACTGAGACAACAATGAATCGCCCATAATATTGTCATACAAACATGCTATTATTGGCAATTCATTCTTGGCTCAGTAAGACGCTCTGCCTCCTAATGCAAGACGCACTCATGATTTTCTCGTATTTTTCAAGAGCGCTACCAAATTTAATCCCCCAAGCAGAGGGCGAAGTCGAAAGAAGATTACTGACGCTAGAAGAAAGAATGTGACGAGTCCTTAAGAAGCGTCCTGAATAGACATAGGGAATAGATTCAAAGGAGAAAGCTATTTTTGAAGAGAATATTTTGCGTTGATAGTTGACTTAAGAATGAGGTCTTAAACCGAACGATTTCGGTTCACCAGATGAGAAATTTCGAGAGAGAATCATTCGCCAATATGACGAATCTTATCCAGATGCTCAATAATGCAGGTTTACCTGGTTGTCCTAAAATAGATGACCGAATAATGTTTAGGCCCTTTACGGAATTATTGACAAGTGATTTCGACATTTCGCAATGAAAAAGAATGAGTGACATCTGAGCTGATACGGTTTTCGAAGAGCTACGCTTTTTTCCCTTTTTATTCAATCAATGTAAAATTCCAGGATAAGCATTTCATTAACTTTTTGTCCTCTTTTCAACTTCGCAATTGTTTTAAGTCGTGAATTTTTGCTACCAGAATCGATATCATCAAAATCCTATTACCAACATATCCTTCAAGAAAACACGTATTGTTAGGAATTCTGAGTTAGAACGTAATATACATTCATATGCTCGAAATATTAAGAGGTCAAATAAGATATCTATCAGGAGTAGAGAAATTTTTGTCGGTTACAAACAATCATATGCTTCCTCGTCGTCAATCTCAAGATAAAGTTCTTACCACGTGAAAGCTGACATTCTATGTTTATTTTTTCTTTTTCTATTTTTATGAATGGTTTAAATCATATACATTAAGTATTAAGCGTTGATTATTAAACTCAAAGTATCCTCAGAGTTGATTGACATTCTCTTAAGGCTCAACATGTTGCTCTAAATACAGATAAGCATTGATTATTTACTAGCAGAAGTCAAAATAATCATCAGCATCTTCTTTGTTTTAGCCTTAAATAATCAGCTCCTCTTTTTAATGGTGGTTATGGTTGTTGTATATTAAATGCAATTTTAAAGAATTGTTTTAAGTACACTTTTCAAATACGACAGTGTACGTTAATAATATATTTATTTTGAATTGAATGTAATATTTGAATTTTATATTTAATTAGCTTATGTTTTAAATTTTTAGTTTTTTACTATAGTTATTCTTAAATATCTAACATATTTCCAATAGGAATGAGATAATTTTTTATAGTAACTGTTGTATCAATATTTAGATAGCCCTCTCAAAAGAATATGGGACACATCCATCAAAGTATTATTATTATTATTATAAAACACCTTTTAGCAAACTACATTCACCCCCTAAAAGCTTATCTTTTGACTTATCAACATACTTTATGTGTATAGTGTGTATGTCAAGAAATCTTATGCATTGCTCTTTGTGTACTAATCTCCATAAGGGTTTTGTTGTTGTTCTTTGGTTCTAAGCCATTTTCCCCTTACGAGGCCAATGGAGCAAGACCCATCTCAGGTTTCCCCTTCCTCCTCCCTAGAGGTTCTGGATCCCATAGTCCATGATACCATTTCAGTGTCCACTTGTGATATCCTTTCCCAAGATGTGAAATGGGTTGTGACTTACATGACTATCTAAAAAGCTTTAGTGATTCCTTTCTCCAATAGGAGAATCCTTCTTTCGTTGACAAGCTCTTAAATTTCAATCCAACTAAGATGAAGTAATCTACTTCTTTGAACAAGTGTGGGATTGCCTCCAAGATTAGCAGTACAATGATTCAAGTTCCAGATAAAATTTTGAAGGTGACTATTATCAAGTTGGAGCTTTCCTTTTGCGGTAATTTTCTTTCCTTGAAACCATCTATTGACCAACTTAGGAAGTGGTACTCTTGCCAATGGGAACTAAAAGAAAGCATCGAAATAAATGTAATAGATAATATCTTATTCATTTTTAGCTTTATAAATAGAGAATATCTGATTTATATTCCCACAAATGGTCCCTACACTTATGGGAGCAATCAAAGAAATATCTTGTCCATATGAAAATGCAAACCCAATTTCTATGTGGCTTTATGGACTTTCGTTAGAGTTTTGGAATGAAGACGTATTTGGAGGAATAGATGTATCTTTTGGATTATTCTTGGTGGTGGAAAAAATAGCACAATAGAGATCACGAATGCTCTTTGCGAGAATATGTGTTAATGTGATGGTTCATATTATGCTGAATTTTTTATAACCCTTTATCTAAGTATGGCTCCTGGGAGAAACCTCTAGAAAGCTAGAATGCGATAATGTAAGTTATCAGATTTGTAAAAAATATGAAAATTTGAGTAATGTTTGTATATTCCAAAAGAAAATGTCACAACAACAAAAATGTTTGTAGGAGAAAAGGAGATCAATCAAGTTAGGAGACTAGAGAGCCTACACCCTTCTTCCTAGGAAGTAGAGGACTATTTGAGATATGACAAGATCAAGAGCTTTGTTGATTTAACTATTTCTACCTCCATTGGACTACCTATTTCAATATTTAACTCTAGTTTTTTGGAGAAGGCTACAAGGACCACTTTGAACACCACCATGGATAAGATGGGAAATGAAGATAAGAACAGAAGTAAAGATAAGAAAGAGATTTATAATGTTGAGAACATGATTGTGGGATGCAACTTGGATATTATACCCTTAAAAGTTCAAGACAATTTTGTGAGTAATGTGGTTGTAGATCTCAATATCCCGAAACATTGTAAGGGGAATCAAATAGATTTTTCTTTCCAATGGATCTTGTTTTCCTCTATATGACTAGTTGTATCTCTGGAGATATGGGCATAGATGGTACTATCATTATTGAGAATGAATATGAAAACTAAGGTCCTTTATAAACCTTTTAATATGCTAACATGCTTATGGCATTAAATTTTTAAGGCCAACTTATCCCTATTAGGGTTGTCTTCAACCCCCCCACCTTCTATTTCTATAGTGGGGACTAATGATGATGGGTTGGAATCTGTTTAGATAGGTCTGGAAGACTAAGAGAAGAGAAATGAACTAGATTTTTTCCTTGAATTCAAGCATGGTAGGATGACATAAAAGGAGAGTAGAGAGATAAAAATAGTGAAGGATTTTGTGTGTGGAAAATGGAGTACTAATGATGCGTTCTATGGTTCTAAAAAGAAGAAAAAATGAGATGATTAATTTGATTAGGAGTGAGATCAATCCAAGGTTGGGTTGTCCTCAAAGGTTATTTTTTATGTAGAGTTATCCTTATTGTTGGTTTCTCATTAAGATTTTATGTTGCAATATGAGAGGCTTAAATAGTTGTATCAAGAAACACATGTTGAAGTTTGTTGTTTTAGAAAATAAAGTGGACACGCTTATTTTACAAGAGACTAAAATGAAAAATGAGGGTTTCAAGAAGATAGTAAATAATTTTTGTCATTTTTTGAGTTGGAAACTAGTTATGTAGAACGTGCTTTTAGTACTATGGTGACCCCTTGGAATCCTAATAAAGTGGTAGGTGCCCTATTTATTTCCTCAAGATGTGGCTTAATTGTTACTTTTAAGATTTGAAACTCTAGAATCTCTTGGAACATGATAAATGTTTATGATCCTAATGTGAGAATCTAAAGGGGATATTTATTGGATTCTCTTTCCTACATCATATTGGGATGTCCTTGTGTTAAGTAGATACTGGGGGTGAAGTTAATTCCCCATGTACCACTCAGAGAAATGTGGAGGCAATAAATATTTTAACGATAGCATGGAAGACTTTGAAAACATTATTTATGTTTCTGGTTTGATTGATATTGATCTCTAGGGATGAACCTTTACTTGGTCCCATAAAAGATAAGTAAAAAATAGTACTCTAGCTAGACTAGATAGATTTATTTTATCCTCCAATTTGATGAACCTTCCTAGTATCAACCTTTATATTCAACCTAATAATGGATAGGGCCATAATGCCCTCTTTATGGATTGGGATGGAGGAAGGAAAATGTGTTGAATAGGATAAATAATTGAGAGGGGGAGGGGGGGGTGAATCAATTATAATAAAAAAAAATCTTATCTTCTGTTAATCCAATAAATACCTAATATAATTAGAAGCTTATGATAGATGCAGACATGAAAACACAAAACACCTAACAACATCAATACCAAAATTTACATAGAAATCCAAAATGGGAAAAATTATGATGAAACTAATTCTCATGAATATAAGACTGGTTAAGGTAATTTTTATAATGGGCTCACTATCATTTTCTCACTTTAGGTAGGATCAGTCTCAGCAAGGATAACTATACAAAAATAATGAGGGTCAATTCTATTTGGGATAGCTAACAAAAATAAATAAGGCTCACTATGAATACAAAGAGAATCATAAATAGAAAATAAGAAATGAAAACAATACACCACTAAAATATATATCACTAATAATCAATAGGACAACAATTATATTATAGTCTGCTACCATTTGTATAAACTCACATATTCATCAATACATAACTCTTCCCTTATCAAATTCATGTTCACTTTACAAATTTCTCACATTAAAGAATCACACATATTGAGTAGAAACATCACCTTGCACATAATATATTTCTATTCAATCACCAATATCTTTGAAACCAATGGTAGGATCTATACGTTACAATTCAAATATTTGAACCAAAGTACAACAAATTTCCAAATAGGACTAGACCCAAATAAATTAACCACAAAATCTTACAAGATAAATGGGACCAACATGGATATAGAAAAAGATAAATGTTGATGGAAATTCATTTAGAGAACAAACACATCATCCGAAAAAAAATCTAGTGAAACAATAAAGCATCCAATATACTTCAAAGGATAAGATATTCTGACATCAATGAAATCCATTAAAGACAAGAAAAATGATAGCACCACACAACCCAACAATCTCTCCCTTTTTCATTCATGGAAATATTCATCAATAACAAAGAAACCAACTTACCATTAAAATATATCATTATAAAAAAACATCTCCTTTGTTCCTTTCCCTATTTGATAATAATGACAAACAGACAAATATCCCCCTTAAAAATTATCTCTAGTCCATTTGAGAGGATTCTTCCAAGCATTGATCTAGGAAAAAGAATACACAAGAAATAATCTTACCACTGCACAGACTAGTGCACTTACTAAACACTAAGAAGTGGCAAAATCCCAAACTTCTACCTGAGATACACTAAATTATCCTTACACAATGGTTTCATTAATATGTCTACAATATACTTATTTGTAGGTACATATTCAAGTTGGACCTCATTTTTCAACACCTTCTCTCTTATAGAATGAGATCTAAGAGATATGTGTTTTTTTTTTCTTGAAATGCCACATTGGATTCTTATAAATATTTATAACACTAGTATTATAATCAATTTTTTAGATTGGTTCATCAAATGTTACACTAGTATCCTTCTAGTCCTATTTCATTCATAATACCTAAGTACAAAACAAGGATTGCATAATATATTCTAATTTAATAGTAGTTTTAATGTTACATGATCTTACATCTTTCTTGACCACACAACCAACTAGGAGACAATAAATTAATCTCCATCACTAGTACTCCATCGATTATGGAAATATCTAGCCTAATTTACATCAATATAGGATATCAAATTGAAATTTGAACACTTTGGATACAATAATCCAAATTCCTTTCTACCTTTCAAATATATAAAGATCCTTTTTATTACCATAACATGTTACTCCTTTTGTTCTTGTTCAAATTTGGTTACTAAACATATGACATACATAACATTTTTTCTAGTAATACTTAAATACAATAATCATCCAATCATTGGTCCATACTTACTTTCATTATCTTTTTGTCAATTATCTTCTCTATTCAACTTGCATTAGATATAAATAGGTGTACATAATGGTTTAGAGATTTCCAATCCATACTTATTTAATAAATCTATAGTATACTTGGACTAAGAAATAAAAATTCCCTTATTCTTCTAATTTACATAAAATCCAAGGATAAATTTCAACTCATCAATCATGGACATCTAAAATTCCTTCTACATCGAGCTTCTAAAAAATTCCTACAATTTTATTTTTTCTAGAAAATCTTATGTCATCAACATAAACCAAAACAATCAAAATGTAAGTTGAATAAACTCTAGAATTTAAATTACTATAAATAGATCACGTCCATAATCCTTGCATAATCAAGTACTTATCCAATCCTCAATACTAGGAACTAGGTGCCTTCTTCAGTCTATAGAATGCTTTCTTCAATCAGTAAGCAATATTTGGATGCTTTCTAGACATGAATGTCTTTAGTAGTTTAATGTAGAATTCTTCCATGAGCTCTCCATTCAAGAAAAATAACTTAGAATCTATGTGATAAACCTTGAAATCTTTAAATGCCTCATATACTTAGAATAAAAAAATAACCTCCATCTAGGAAATATCAAAATATGTTTCATCAAGGTCAATACCTTCAATCTATGTGGATTCCTTGGAGACTAGTATTTCCTTATTTCTCATTACCTTTCCTTTTCTATCCATATTGTTTCAGAATAACCACTTTGTACCAATCATATTCTTGTCTGGGAATTTGGGTACAATTTCCCAAGTTCGATTAGATTATCTATTTTCTCAAGTTATTCTTACATTTCTCTTACATATTTTTATTCATTATATACATCTTCCACAACTTTTGGTTCAATTTATGAAAGTAAACATAATAATACTTTCTCTTGTGCCATTCTCCTTGTTCCAATGATACCTTTATTCTTATTTCCTATGACCTTATTATTTGAGTGATTTCTCTATACATAATTTGGGGTCTTAGTTATAGATTATAGAGTCTTCTTTCTTCCTTCTTCTTTCTTGTTTTTTTTTCTTTATGCTTTGTATCAAATTCATTATCAAAAGGATTTCGAAGATATTTTTGAATTTCATCATTGTGATGCCCAAAAGTTGGGACAAAACACAACCAACAAATTTTTTTAAAAGTGATAAAGTTGACTAAGAGAACAAGGATGTCTATTGTTTACGTTATTCTTTAAGAAGGTCACTCAAAATACTAATGTATAAGTTAAGGCCAACTGCTCATGGAGTTTAATCGGTTTGATATGAAATATAGAATATATAAGATTTGATCCATCCAACTTATTATTAAATTAGAAAGAAACATCTATAAGTCTTTATCATTAATTATATTTATTTATTATTTAAATATAATATTAATTAATAATTATAAAATATTAACAAATTAATAAATGAAAATTACAAAGCAACTTAACTTCTTTTTAAATTAATAATAATAACCCTTATATGCAAAAATAACAAAAAATAACACCTTAACTAACAAACTTATTAAACTACTAAGCTAACTACTTTCTAAAATACCTTAACAAAAAAACTAAAACATTCTATCAAACTAACTAAATTTATCCATCTTCTATATCTACTAGCTAAACTATCTATCCTACTAAACAACCTATCAAAAACAATCTCCTAAAATATCCTAAAACTAACAACTACCCCAACCTCCTTAATAACTACCATCTCTTCCTTCTATACTCCCTCACCCACGTGCCATGAGAAGTTTGAATTTCATAAAGCAAGGGGGGCGCAAAACAAGGAAGTGATGATGTGTATTTTGGAAGAAGGTTTAAACAATGCCAAGACTTGACAGCCCACCTACCCTCTGCAAGATACATAACAAAGAAACTTTTAAACAAGTTTTACTCCTCCAAAAGCTGCGTGAGTCCTTGAAGACAAAGCTTTAAAAGGCTAACCAATAAGCTTGCTGAGGTGTCACCTAGTACAACATCCCATCCATGAAAAGGTTTGGGATTAAAGACTAAGTCTTAGCCTTCATCCACCTGCGCCTAGGGGAAAGGCTTTCAAAAAGGCGAGCTTAAGATATTTTGAATGTTTTATTTATATTTTATTGCTTGGCAAAAAGGTGGCAAGTTTTAATATTAAAATATGACTGTGGTTGAAATTTTGTATGGGAATTCGTTCCCATACAAAATCCAGAGAGCTATTTGCTCTCTTTAAAATTTCTGGGTAGAGTTATTTCTTCATTTTAACTCTTCTAGTTCATTTTTTTTTGAAACTCATTAGAGCATAGCATTGAAGATTTAATGATTCCTAGATTGAAATGAAGAGTTTAAGATATGCATTTAGATAGTATTTGAAACATAGATTTACATAGTCTATTTGTTATTCAAATAAGGTCTTTTCTAAAGACTAAATGCTCATAGTTTTTCATAGTTTTCTCTTGTCAATATCATAGAACTAAGGAGTGTTTTCAAACACATATTCAGAGTATATTTGAATTGATCTTAACCAATTTAAAACATCTAATGGAGCTACAATCTCCTTATTTCATTCAAGTAAGAGCTAATAACATATCAATATAGATTCTATCAACTTGGAGAACTCATTGCAATAATTAAGAGAGTAATTTCAATGGTAGAGAGAGAGATAAAGGTATTTTAAGAAACATGCAAGGATTCATCTTATACATATTATGAATTACATAACATCTCATTATCTTTATCCCATTGAAATTTACATCATTCCTAGGTTACAAAGTAACATTGCAATATTCAAATGAAGCTTGCTTTTCTTTACATGAATCTCATAATGAAAGCATCTTCTAAAATATAAATTTGGCAATGATAGATCAATATAGCAACATGTTTTTCTTTCTAAATACATTATACAAGAGCTCCAAAGGGAGATTGAATACATCATTCCAAATTTACAAGGATGAATCAAATATGGAGTGAATTCCTCTTTCAAACATAGAGTGAATTCCTCATTCAAATACATCAAAGCAAAAGTCTTTATCTTCTTTAGCATCATGCTTCCATACTTCAAAATCTGCAAATGCAAACAAAACAAGGAAAAGACCATGGGAGCTCACCTCCCATCCAAGGTCTCTCATGAGACCACCCCCGAGCTTGGGGAGAACACATTGAACAGGTTACAAACATATACACACAATTCACAACATGATTTAACAAACATGGACAAAATTCCCAAATTCCCTCAAGAAGTAAACTAAGGAATTCCCATGAATTTCCTTTGTAGGGTGTGGTAGACAAAACCATGGAGATTACCATTGCATAATATACAAGGCCACACATGGACCCATATTTCTCAAATACATACAAGGCACACATGGCCAATTTTCCCTCCTTATGCCCCCCATTGCCACAAGGGCTACATGCAAGGTCTCTTGGGGAAAATCACTCACCCAAGGTTCATCCTTCCCCACACATGGAGGAGACTCTACACATGGAGTTGCCTCCATTTCCACACCCCCTCTTGATTTCTCTTCCCTCCCAAGGGTGAGAGAATCTAAGAGTAAACAACCCAAAAATTCAATTACATGATAAACACATATGCAAGCTTGCTCTCACCATGACCAACCATGGGGAGCTAAAACACAACACTAAACAAAACAAACCTCCACCATGACCAACCATGGGGAGCCAAGAACATGATCATTATAACAAACATCTCAAACAAACAGAGAGAGCACATGAATTCCTACCTCAAATCCAAGCTATGGTAGAATGTTGTTCAGCCCTAATCCAAGCTTCAAGCCTTTTTTCCTCTAACTTTCTGAAAGCTCTCTAAAAATAGAGAATGGGTGAATGAATCACCCTAAGCCAAAATTTCCTCTAAATAGGGCTTCTACACCTAACCTCATAAATGAGGTTCCAACATGCAAGTTGCAATTTTCGCTCAAGAAGGAAAATGAATTTTTAAAAGGGTCCTAAAGTCACTTTTAGGCTTCTAAAGAGGTGAAAATACCCCTAACCCATGGATACATGGAATGGGTTAACAAATTAAACATAAAACTATCTCCTAAGGCCATTATTAACCCTCTAAACCCATGTCGAGAAATAACATCGAAAATGGGGAATGAGATTGCATAAAGATTCCTATGGCAGAAAGGTGTGCTAAGATATCCCTATAACTCCTAGCAAGTGCTCTCACACAACACATGATGTACCTTAATAACATTGAACATAGGTGTCAAGCGACACTTAACAAAATAACATTTCACGAAAGGTACATCCAGAATAACAACACATAACATACAAACATTCAAATTACTGTTACGAAATAAATTACTTAACAACGAGGCCTCAGGTCTCTAAATAGACGGGGCCTTGGTATAACTGGTTACCCTATGTTCAATGTGTTTTCCCCGAATGTGTTTCCATGGTCCTTCCACCTGCAATACCTAAATGCAGCATCAGTAATTCAAGGAAGAAAACCATTACAATAACATATATGATATAGCGAAATTTAAACATTAAATTGCATAATTCAACTCATACGTCAATTGCATATAATATTCATGATTTGATTGCACATTTCAAATGAAATTACATAACGTAATTTAAATATCATCTAGACCATCAGGTTCACAAAACATCATATAAAAACATAAACCAAATCTACACATCATGGATCCCATATGCAGAATCATCAAAAGAACAGTCCATCGAGTCAAACATAATATAACAGTAGTCGACAAAGTCCAAGTATCTCTGAAAGAAACATAATCAAAAAGATAGCTAATATGTACAACACAGGATCACTATGTGGGCCGAAAGTGGACCTCACATCCACCCCCTCTAGGTATGAACATCCTCCTGGAGTTCATCAAAGAGGTGCGGATACTGGGCCCTCATCTGAGCTGCATCCTCCCATGAGGCTGTGACCTCATCATAGCAATCCCACTGGACCCTAACCTGGTCCAGCGTTCTGCCTCGAAGTACCAACGTCCGACGAGCCAAAATGCGAATGGGCTCTAGTGCTAGCTGGCCATCTGACTCCACCTGCAAGGCATCCCAGTCAATAATATGAGACTCATCATAGATATACTTTCGCAAAACTGATACATGGAACACATCGTGGATGCGTGACAGGCTAGGTGGCAAGGCTAGACGATAAGCAACGGGCCCTATCCTCTCTAGGATCTCAAATGGACCAACAAAACGAGGTGTGAGCTTAGAGCCCTTTCCAAAATGGATTGGACTCTTGTGCGGTCGCACTCTCAAGAAAACTCTGTCTCCCACAAGGTAGGCTCGGTCAATCCTCTTCGCATCTGCATACTTCTTCTGTCTATCCTGAGCCTCTAAGAGACGCTGCCTAATCAGGGTGACCTGCTGCTCCATATCTTGAACTAACTCAGGACCAATAGAAACTCTGTCCTCGATCCTATCCCAACTCAGTGGGGTCCTACAAGGTCTACCATACAATGCCTGGAAAGGTGGCATTCCCAATGATGTATGATGCCCATTGTTATAGGCAAACTCCACAAGATGAAGGTACTCCTCCCACCGGGTCTGATGATCCATAACATACATGCGAAGCATGTCCTCTAAAACCTGATTGACCCTCTCGGTCTGCCCATCTGTCTCAGGGTGATAGGCGGTACTCAAATTGAGCCTAGTGCCCAATGCTGCCTGAAGCTCTCTCCAAAATGAAGAAGTGAAAAGAGAATCTCTATCCGAGATGATCTTATGAGGTATGCCATGAAGTCTGACAATATCTCGTAAGAACACCTGGGCTACTGCGGGTGCTGTGAAGGTAGTACGAACTGGAGAAAAGTGGGCTACCTTAGTCAACTGGTCCACCGTCACCATAATAGCATCATGGCGTCGGGAAGACATCAGAAGACCAACTATAAAATCCATGGATATAACCTCCCACTTCCATACTGGAATCTCATGCGACTGCAGGAGTCCACCAGGATGGCGGTGCTCTACCTTAACTCGCTGACACTCAAGACACTTGGCCACTATCTCAGCAATCTGCAATCTCATGCCTGGCCAATGATACAGCTGCCTCAAATCTGCATGTAGCTTCTTAACCCCGGGATGTGCTGCATAAGGTGCTCTGTGAGCCTCTAGTATAATGAGTGCACGTAAATCTCTGGTAGAAGGTACATAAATACGGTCTCGATGACGTAAAAGTCCATCAGACTCTAAGGTATAACCAACATACTTCCCTTCCAAGGGTCTCTGAGACTGAATCATCTCACATACCTCAGAATACCACTCATCATCTTGAAGATGATGGAGGATTCCTCCTCTCAAATCTGTCCCGGCAGTCATAGAATAGATATCATGTCGTCTCCTGCTCAAGGCATCTGCAACCACGTTCTCCTTCCCCTTGATGTAGTGAACATCAAAGTCATATTCACATAAGAACTCCATCCATCGCCTCTGCCGAGCATTAAGGTTCGGCTGAGTGAATATATACTAAAGACTCTAATGGTCTGAATGAAGCTCAAAATGGTGACCTAAGAGGAAGTGATGCCAACGTACTAAGGCATGTACCACTGCTGCAAGCTCTAAATCATGCGTGGGATAATTGAGCTCATGAGTCTTAAGCTTCCTAGACTCGTAAGCAATGGCTCGCCCTCCCTGCATAAGGACTGCCCCTAAACCATCTAAAGAAGCATCTGAGCACACCACAAATTCTGCTGAAGGATCTGGCACTGCAAGAATCGGTGCACTGGTGAGCGCTCTCTTGAGCTCCTGAAAAGCCCTCTCACACTTCTCTGTCCACTCGAACTTCTTCCCCTTTCGCTGAAGGGAAGTGATAGGATGTGCCACTCTAGAAAATCCTTCAACGAAACGTCTGTAATAACTGGCAAGTCCCATGAAACTTCTGACCTCAGTCACTGTGGTAGGTGCTGGCCAATTCATAATGGCCTCAATCTTTGATGGGTCTACTGAGATCCCATCACCAGATATGACATGCCCCAAATACTTAACCTCTCTTCTGAAGAAGGAACACTTCAACAAGCTGCCAAACAACTGATTATCTCTCAAACACTGCAAAACCTGTCTCAGGTGCTCTTCGTGCTCCTTCTCATCCTTAGAATAAATCAGGATGTCATCAAGGAAGATTATAACAAACTTATCTAAGAAGGTGCGGAATACACCGTTCATAAGGCTCATGAATACAGCTGGGGCATTCGTAAGACCGAAAGGTACCACTGTAAATTCATAGTGGCTGTACCTAGTGCGAAATGCGGTCTTATGAATGTCACTGTCAACTATCCTCAACTGATGGTACCCAGACTTAAGATCTATCTTGGAGAATACTCGGGCACCCTGCAACTGATCAAACAAGTCATCAATCCTAGGAAGTGGATACCGGTTCTTAATGGTAACCTTGTTCAACTGTCGGTAATCCATGCACAACCTAAGTGACCCATCCTTCTTCTTAACGAAGATCACTGGCGCACCCCAAGGAGAAACACTAGGGCGAATGTGTCCCTTCTCTAGCAACTCCTCAAGCTGAATCTTGAGCTCATTAAGCTCATTCGTGGTCATCCTATAGGGCGCTCTAGATACTGGCTCAGCTCCTGGCACAAGGTCTATGTGAAAGTCAACTGCTCTGCGAGGAGGCATACCAGGTAACTCTGATGGAAAAACATCTGCAAATTCCTGGAGGATGGGATGGTCATCAAGAGAAGTCTCACTCTCATCCTCATCCCCTCTATCATTGATAGAGATAGCAAACAATTGACAACCCTTCCGCATACACCGCTTAAGTTGCATAGCGGATATCATGCGAAGAGATACTGGTCTCTGAACCCCTGAAATAACTGTAGCCATGTCGTCATCATCCAAACATTCTATCTTCTTCTGGCGGCAATCTAGCTTGGCTCTGTGGGCATATAGCCAATCCATGCCAAGTACTACATCATATGATCCCAAAGGGGTAATCCTAAGGTCTGTGGAAGTGGTCAACTCCCCAATCTGAATCTGGCAATCTCTAACCAAGGAGGTGACTGATACTCTAGAACCGGAAGCCAACTCAACTTCCCAGCTATCTTTCTACCTAGATGCCACTAGCCCGCAACGCTCCACTACAAATGGAGATATAAAGGAGTCAGTGGCTCCTGAGTCAAACAAAATAGAAATACTGCATCCTCGAATCATACCTGCTGACTCAATCACAGTGGCCTGGTGCTCGGCCTGGCGGTTATCTACCGCTGCAAATACTCTATAGGACCTACCTAAGTCCCCCACAGTGGGCTCTGATCTGGCTGCTCTCTGTCCGCTGCCCTGAGGACAATCTCTAGCAATGTGACCCATGCCTCCACAATTGTAGCAAGGTCCTCGCACAAATACCTGTGTCCCCTGTGGCCTACTGAACTGTGATCCACCTCCTCTGGTAGATCCGGTAAAACCACCTCTAGAGGACTGCTGAGTCCCGACAGAAGGTGTAAATGGTGTGTCTGACCTGTGATCCCTCTTCTGTCCCTGACCCTGCGATTGCTTGGGCTTATTGCCCTGATGTCCCTGAGATCCTTTCTGCCTATGGTCCTGTCGACCCTGCTGCTGAGGCTGCTCCTGCTGTGTCTGCTGAGGGGTTTGGAAAGACCCAGAAGAATACCTATTATTCTTCTTCCATCTGTTCCTCTGAAAACCAGAACCCTGTGATGTGGAATTGTTGAACTGAAACCGATCCCGAGAATCAGATGATCCTCTAACAACCTCTTCGGCTACCTTAGCCCTGTCAACTGTATACCGAAGATCTCCGGGAGGTAATATACGTACCATGCCTGCAATGTTGTGGTTCAAACCACTGATAAACCGGTTAACCTGCACTTTCTCATCTCTCATGTACTCCACATACGGGAGTAAATCAATGAACTTGCCCTCATACTGGGCCACTGAAAGTCCCCTCTGCTGAAGGCTGTGGAACTCATCAATACGCTTCTGTCTAAACTGCTCTGACAGGTACCTGGCCTTGAAGAGCTCTAAGAAAGTCTCCCAAGTCAAAGTATTAAGGTCCAAGTGTCCCTTAAACTGCTCATGATCCCACCATGAAGAGGCTCCAACCCTCAATAAGTGAATAGCAAAGCGGGCCTTGACATTGCTGTCATAGGCACGCAACCCAAAACATCTATCTAAGCTATGGAGCCATGACTCTGCCTCAAAACCATCTGTGGATCCCTCAAAAGTGGGTGGGCCAAGGTGCATCAACTCTCTGATAGCATCTCCTGTGTCTCTAGCTCGTGTGCGTCCCTCAATCCTAGGTGGTGGCTCTGGACCATGCACTGACTCTGCTTGACACTCTTCCCTTCTGGAAGGGCTCCTACTCCGTTCTCTAGTCGCATTCTCTAAACCATGATCCTGCTGGTGACCGAACGGAGGTAGTCTGTCTAGGATAATACCGGCCAAGGTCTGAAAAGCTGTCAATAATTCCCGGTTGGGATTTGGTGGTGGTTCGGGAGGGGGATCTTGATTCCCTATCGGAATCTCAATCTCCTCTTCCTGAACGGAGGGAGCACGCCTACGGCCCCTCCCCCGACCTCGCTCGCGTGCACGGGCCTGTCGTGTAACTACTGGCATCCTACACAAGCAAAGAAGTTCAAATGTCAAATGTGGTGGTTAAGGTTCCTAGGGTTGAACATCGCTCTGATACCAAAATGTGATGCCCAAAAGTTGGGACAAAACACAACCAACAAATTTTTTTAAAAGTGATAAAGTTGACTAAGAGAACAAGGATGTCTATTGTTTACGTTATTCTTTAAGAAGGTCACTCAAAATACTAATGTATAAGTTAAGGCCAACTGCTCATGGAGTTTAATCGGTTTGATATGAAATATAGAATATATAAGATTTGATCCATCCAACTTATTATTAAATTAGAAAGAAACATCTATAAGTCTTTATCATTAATTATATTTATTTATTATTTAAATATAATATTAATTAATAATTATAAAATATTAACAAATTAATAAATGAAAATTACAAAGCAACTTAACTTCTTTTTAAATTAATAATAATAACCCTTATATGCAAAAATAACAAAAAATAACACCTTAACTAACAAACTTATTAAACTACTAAGCTAACTACTTTCTAAAATACCTTAACAAAAAAACTAAAACATTCTATCAAACTAACTAAATTTATCCATCTTCTATATCTACTAGCTAAACTATCTATCCTACTAAACAACCTATCAAAAACAATCTCCTAAAATATCCTAAAACTAACAACTACCCCAACCTCCTTAATAACTACCATCTCTTCCTTCTATACTCCCTCACCCACGTGCCATGAGAAGTTTGAATTTCATAAAGCAAGGGGGGCGCAAAACAAGGAAGTGATGATGTGTATTTTGGAAGAAGGTTTAAACAATGCCAAGACTTGACAGCCCACCTACCCTCTGCAAGATACATAACAAAGAAACTTTTAAACAAGTTTTACTCCTCCAAAAGCTGCGTGAGTCCTTGAAGACAAAGCTTTAAAAGGCTAACCAATAAGCTTGCTGAGGTGTCACCTAGTACAACATCCCATCCATGAAAAGGTTTGGGATTAAAGACTAAGTCTTAGCCTTCATCCACCTGCGCCTAGGGGAAAGGCTTTCAAAAAGGCGAGCTTAAGATATTTTGAATGTTTTATTTATATTTTATTGCTTGGCAAAAAGGTGGCAAGTTTTAATATTAAAATATGACTGTGGTTGAAATTTTGTATGGGAATTCGTTCCCATACAAAATCCAGAGAGCTATTTGCTCTCTTTAAAATTTCTGGGTAGAGTTATTTCTTCATTTTAACTCTTCTAGTTCATTTTTTTTTGAAACTCATTAGAGCATAGCATTGAAGATTTAATGATTCCTAGATTGAAATGAAGAGTTTAAGATATGCATTTAGATAGTATTTGAAACATAGATTTACATAGTCTATTTGTTATTCAAATAAGGTCTTTTCTAAAGACTAAATGCTCATAGTTTTTCATAGTTTTCTCTTGTCAATATCATAGAACTAAGGAGTGTTTTCAAACACATATTCAGAGTATATTTGAATTGATCTTAACCAATTTAAAACATCTAATGGAGCTACAATCTCCTTATTTCATTCAAGTAAGAGCTAATAACATATCAATATAGATTCTATCAACTTGGAGAACTCATTGCAATAATTAAGAGAGTAATTTCAATGGTAGAGAGAGAGATAAAGGTATTTTAAGAAACATGCAAGGATTCATCTTATACATATTATGAATTACATAACATCTCATTATCTTTATCCCATTGAAATTTACATCATTCCTAGGTTACAAAGTAACATTGCAATATTCAAATGAAGCTTGCTTTTCTTTACATGAATCTCATAATGAAAGCATCTTCTAAAATATAAATTTGGCAATGATAGATCAATATAGCAACATGTTTTTCTTTCTAAATACATTATACAAGAGCTCCAAAGGGAGATTGAATACATCATTCCAAATTTACAAGGATGAATCAAATATGGAGTGAATTCCTCTTTCAAACATAGAGTGAATTCCTCATTCAAATACATCAAAGCAAAAGTCTTTATCTTCTTTAGCATCATGCTTCCATACTTCAAAATCTGCAAATGCAAACAAAACAAGGAAAAGACCATGGGAGCTCACCTCCCATCCAAGGTCTCTCATGAGACCACCCCCGAGCTTGGGGAGAACACATTGAACAGGTTACAAACATATACACACAATTCACAACATGATTTAACAAACATGGACAAAATTCCCAAATTCCCTCAAGAAGTAAACTAAGGAATTCCCATGAATTTCCTTTGTAGGGTGTGGTAGACAAAACCATGGAGATTACCATTGCATAATATACAAGGCCACACATGGACCCATATTTCTCAAATACATACAAGGCACACATGGCCAATTTTCCCTCCTTATGCCCCCCATTGCCACAAGGGCTACATGCAAGGTCTCTTGGGGAAAATCACTCACCCAAGGTTCATCCTTCCCCACACATGGAGGAGACTCTACACATGGAGTTGCCTCCATTTCCACACCCCCTCTTGATTTCTCTTCCCTCCCAAGGGTGAGAGAATCTAAGAGTAAACAACCCAAAAATTCAATTACATGATAAACACATATGCAAGCTTGCTCTCACCATGACCAACCATGGGGAGCTAAAACACAACACTAAACAAAACAAACCTCCACCATGACCAACCATGGGGAGCCAAGAACATGATCATTATAACAAACATCTCAAACAAACAGAGAGAGCACATGAATTCCTACCTCAAATCCAAGCTATGGTAGAATGTTGTTCAGCCCTAATCCAAGCTTCAAGCCTTTTTTCCTCTAACTTTCTGAAAGCTCTCTAAAAATAGAGAATGGGTGAATGAATCACCCTAAGCCAAAATTTCCTCTAAATAGGGCTTCTACACCTAACCTCATAAATGAGGTTCCAACATGCAAGTTGCAATTTTCGCTCAAGAAGGAAAATGAATTTTTAAAAGGGTCCTAAAGTCACTTTTAGGCTTCTAAAGAGGTGAAAATACCCCTAACCCATGGATACATGGAATGGGTTAACAAATTAAACATAAAACTATCTCCTAAGGCCATTATTAACCCTCTAAACCCATGTCGAGAAATAACATCGAAAATGGGGAATGAGATTGCATAAAGATTCCTATGGCAGAAAGGTGTGCTAAGATATCCCTATAACTCCTAGCAAGTGCTCTCACACAACACATGATGTACCTTAATAACATTGAACATAGGTGTCAAGCGACACTTAACAAAATAACATTTCACGAAAGGTACATCCAGAATAACAACACATAACATACAAACATTCAAATTACTGTTACGAAATAAATTACTTAACAACGAGGCCTCAGGTCTCTAAATAGACGGGGCCTTGGTATAACTGGTTACCCTATGTTCAATGTGTTTTCCCCGAATGTGTTTCCATGGTCCTTCCACCTGCAATACCTAAATGCAGCATCAGTAATTCAAGGAAGAAAACCATTACAATAACATATATGATATAGCGAAATTTAAACATTAAATTGCATAATTCAACTCATAGGTCAATTGCATATAATATTCATGATTTGATTGCACATTTCAAATGAAATTACATAACGTAATTTAAATATCATCTAGACCATCAGGTTCACAAAACATCATATAAAAACATAAACCAAATCTACACATCATGGATCCCATATGCAGAATCATCAAAAGAACAGTCCATCGAGTCAAACATAATATAACAGTAGTCGACAAAGTCCAAGTATCTCTGAAAGAAACATAATCAAAAAGATAGCTAATATGTACAACACAGGATCACTATGTGGGCCGAAAGTGGACCTCACATCCACCCCCTCTAGGTATGAACATCCTCCTGGAGTTCATCAAAGAGGTGCGGATACTGGGCCCTCATCTGAGCTGCATCCTCCCATGAGGCTGTGACCTCATCATAGCAATCCCACTGGACCCTAACCTGGTCCAGCGTTCTGCCTCGAAGTACCAACGTCCGACGAGCCAAAATGCGAATGGGCTCTAGTGCTAGCTGGCCATCTGACTCCACCTGCAAGGCATCCCAGTCAATAATATGAGACTCATCATAGATATACTTTCGCAAAACTGATACATGGAACACATCGTGGATGCGTGACAGGCTAGGTGGCAAGGCTAGACGATAAGCAATGGGCCCTATCCTCTCTAGGATCTCAAATGGACCAACAAAACGAGGTGTGAGCTTAGAGCCCTTTCCAAAATGGATTGGACTCTTGTGCGGTCGCACTCTCAAGAAAACTCTGTCTCCCACAAGGTAGGCTCGGTCAATCCTCTTCGCATCTGCATACTTCTTCTGTCTATCCTGAGCCTCTAAGAGACGCTGCCTAATCAGGGTGACCTGCTGCTCCATATCTTGAACTAACTCAGGACCAATAGAAACTCTGTCCTCGATCCTATCCCAACTCAGTGGGGTCCTACAAGGTCTACCATACAATGCCTGGAAAGGTGGCATTCCCAATGATGTATGATGCCCATTGTTATAGGCAAACTCCACAAGATGAAGGTACTCCTCCCACCGGGTCTGATGATCCATAACATACATGCGAAGCATGTCCTCTAAAACCTGATTGACCCTCTCGGTCTGCCCATCTGTCTCAGGGTGATAGGCGGTACTCAAATTGAGCCTAGTGCCCAATGCTGCCTGAAGCTCTCTCCAAAATGAAGAAGTGAAAAGAGAATCTCTATCCGAGATGATCTTATGAGGTATGCCATGAAGTCTGACAATATCTCGTAAGAACACCTGGGCTACTGCGGGTGCTGTGAAGGTAGTACGAACTGGAGAAAAGTGGGCTACCTTAGTCAACTGGTCCACCGTCACCATAATAGCATCATGGCGTCGGGAAGACATCAGAAGACCAACTATAAAATCCATGGATATAACCTCCCACTTCCATACTGGAATCTCATGCGACTGCAGGAGTCCACCAGGATGGCGGTGCTCTACCTTAACTCGCTGACACTCAAGACACTTGGCCACTATCTCAGCAATCTGCAATCTCATGCCTGGCCAATGATACAGCTGCCTCAAATCTGCATGTAGCTTCTTAACCCCGGGATGTGCTGCATAAGGTGCTCTGTGAGCCTCTAGTATAATGAGTGCACGTAAATCTCTGGTAGAAGGTACATAAATACGGTCTCGATGACGTAAAAGTCCATCAGACTCTAAGGTATAACCAACATACTTCCCTTCCAAGGGTCTCTGAGACTGAATCATCTCACATACCTCAGAATACCACTCATCATCTTGAAGATGATGGAGGATTCCTCCTCTCAAATCTGTCCCGGCAGTCATAGAATAGATATCATGTCGTCTCCTGCTCAAGGCATCTGCAACCACGTTCTCCTTCCCCTTGATGTAGTGAACATCAAAGTCATATTCACATAAGAACTCCATCCATCGCCTCTGCCGAGCATTAAGGTTCGGCTGAGTGAATATATACTAAAGACTCTAATGGTCTGAATGAAGCTCAAAATGGTGACCTAAGAGGAAGTGATGCCAACGTACTAAGGCATGTACCACTGCTGCAAGCTCTAAATCATGCGTGGGATAATTGAGCTCATGAGTCTTAAGCTTCCTAGACTCGTAAGCAATGGCTCGCCCTCCCTGCATAAGGACTGCCCCTAAACCATCTAAAGAAGCATCTGAGCACACCACAAATTCTGCTGAAGGATCTGGCACTGCAAGAATCGGTGCACTGGTGAGCGCTCTCTTGAGCTCCTGAAAAGCCCTCTCACACTTCTCTGTCCACTCGAACTTCTTCCCCTTTCGCTGAAGGGAAGTGATAGGATGTGCCACTCTAGAAAATCCTTCAACGAAACGTCTGTAATAACTGGCAAGTCCCATGAAACTTCTGACCTCAGTCACTGTGGTAGGTGCTGGCCAATTCATAATGGCCTCAATCTTTGATGGGTCTACTGAGATCCCATCACCAGATATGACATGCCCCAAATACTTAACCTCTCTTCTGAAGAAGGAACACTTCAACAAGCTGCCAAACAACTGATTATCTCTCAAACACTGCAAAACCTGTCTCAGGTGCTCTTCGTGCTCCTTCTCATCCTTAGAATAAATCAGGATGTCATCAAGGAAGATTATAACAAACTTATCTAAGAAGGTGCGGAATACACCGTTCATAAGGCTCATGAATACAGCTGGGGCATTCGTAAGACCGAAAGGTACCACTGTAAATTCATAGTGGCTGTACCTAGTGCGAAATGCGGTCTTATGAATGTCACTGTCAACTATCCTCAACTGATGGTACCCAGACTTAAGATCTATCTTGGAGAATACTCGGGCACCCTGCAACTGATCAAACAAGTCATCAATCCTAGGAAGTGGATACCGGTTCTTAATGGTAACCTTGTTCAACTGTCGGTAATCCATGCACAACCTAAGTGACCCATCCTTCTTCTTAACGAAGATCACTGGCGCACCCCAAGGAGAAACACTAGGGCGAATGTGTCCCTTCTCTAGCAACTCCTCAAGCTGAATCTTGAGCTCATTAAGCTCATTCGTGGTCATCCTATAGGGCGCTCTAGATACTGGCTCAGCTCCTGGCACAAGGTCTATGTGAAAGTCAACTGCTCTGCGAGGAGGCATACCAGGTAACTCTGATGGAAAAACATCTGCAAATTCCTGGAGGATGGGATGGTCATCAAGAGAAGTCTCACTCTCATCCTCATCCCCTCTATCATTGATAGAGATAGCAAACAATTGACAACCCTTCCGCATACACCGCTTAAGTTGCATAGCGGATATCATGCGAAGAGATACTGGTCTCTGAACCCCTGAAATAACTGTAGCCATGTCGTCATCATCCAAACATTCTATCTTCTTCTGGCGGCAATCTAGCTTGGCTCTGTGGGCATATAGCCAATCCATGCCAAGTACTACATCATATGATCCCAAAGGGGTAATCCTAAGGTCTGTGGAAGTGGTCAACTCCCCAATCTGAATCTGGCAATCTCTAACCAAGGAGGTGACTGATACTCTAGAACCGGAAGCCAACTCAACTTCCCAGCTATCTTTCTACCTAGATGCCACTAGCCCGCAACGCTCCACTACAAATGGAGATATAAAGGAGTCAGTGGCTCCTGAGTCAAACAAAATAGAAATACTGCATCCTCGAATCATACCTGCTGACTCAATCACAGTGGCCTGGTGCTCGGCCTGGCGGTTATCTACCGCTGCAAATACTCTATAGGACCTACCTAAGTCCCCCACAGTGGGCTCTGATCTGGCTGCTCTCTGTCCGCTGCCCTGAGGACAATCTCTAGCAATGTGACCCATGCCTCCACAATTGTAGCAAGGTCCTCGCACAAATACCTGTGTCCCCTGTGGCCTACTGAACTGTGATCCACCTCCTCTGGTAGATCCGGTAAAACCACCTCTAGAGGACTGCTGAGTCCCGACAGAAGGTGTAAATGGTGTGTCTGACCTGTGATCCCTCTTCTGTCCCTGACCCTGCGATTGCTTGGGCTTATTGCCCTGATGTCCCTGAGATCCTTTCTGCCTATGGTCCTGTCGACCCTGCTGCTGAGGCTGCTCCTGCTGTGTCTGCTGAGGGGTTTGGAAAGACCCAGAAGAATACCTATTATTCTTCTTCCATCTGTTCCTCTGAAAACCAGAACCCTGTGATGTGGAATTGTTGAACTGAAACCGATCCCGAGAATCAGATGATCCTCTAACAACCTCTTCGGCTACCTTAGCCCTGTCAACTGTATACCGAAGATCTCCGGGAGGTAATATACGTACCATGCCTGCAATGTTGTGGTTCAAACCACTGATAAACCGGTTAACCTGCACTTTCTCATCTCTCATGTACTCCACATACGGGAGTAAATCAATGAACTTGCCCTCATACTGGGCCACTGAAAGTCCCCTCTGCTGAAGGCTGTGGAACTCATCAATACGCTTCTGTCTAAACTGCTCTGACAGGTACCTGGCCTTGAAGAGCTCTAAGAAAGTCTCCCAAGTCAAAGTATTAAGGTCCAAGTGTCCCTTAAACTGCTCATGATCCCACCATGAAGAGGCTCCAACCCTCAATAAGTGAATAGCAAAGCGGGCCTTGACATTGCTGTCATAGGCACGCAACCCAAAACATCTATCTAAGCTATGGAGCCATGACTCTGCCTCAAAACCATCTGTGGATCCCTCAAAAGTGGGTGGGCCAAGGTGCATCAACTCTCTGATAGCATCTCCTGTGTCTCTAGCTCGTGTGCGTCCCTCAATCCTAGGTGGTGGCTCTGGACCATGCACTGACTCTGCTTGACACTCTTCCCTTCTGGAAGGGCTCCTACTCCGTTCTCTAGTCGCATTCTCTAAACCATGATCCTGCTGGTGACCGAACGGAGGTAGTCTGTCTAGGATAATACCGGCCAAGGTCTGAAAAGCTGTCAATAATTCCCGGTTGGGATTTGGTGGTGGTTCGGGAGGGGGATCTTGATTCCCTATCGGAATCTCAATCTCCTCTTCCTGAACGGAGGGAGCACGCCTACGGCCCCTCCCCCGACCTCGCTCGCGTGCACGGGCCTGTCGTGTAACTACTGGCATCCTACACAAGCAAAGAAGTTCAAATGTCAAATGTGGTGGTTAAGGTTCCTAGGGTTGAACATCGCTCTGATACCAAAATGTGATGCCCAAAAGTTGGGACAAAACACAACCAACAAATTTTTTTAAAAGTGATAAAGTTGACTAAGAGAACAAGGATGTCTATTGTTTACGTTATTCTTTAAGAAGGTCACTCAAAATACTAATGTATAAGTTAAGGCCAACTGCTCATGGAGTTTAATCGGTTTGATATGAAATATAGAATATATAAGATTTGATCCATCCAACTTATTATTAAATTAGAAAGAAACATCTATAAGTCTTTATCATTAATTATATTTATTTATTATTTAAATATAATATTAATTAATAATTATAAAATATTAACAAATTAATAAATGAAAATTACAAAGCAACTTAACTTCTTTTTAAATTAATAATAATAACCCTTATATGCAAAAATAACAAAAAATAACACCTTAACTAACAAACTTATTAAACTACTAAGCTAACTACTTTCTAAAATACCTTAACAAAAAAACTAAAACATTCTATCAAACTAACTAAATTTATCCATCTTCTATATCTACTAGCTAAACTATCTATCCTACTAAACAACCTATCAAAAACAATCTCCTAAAATATCCTAAAACTAACAACTACCCCAACCTCCTTAATAACTACCATCTCTTCCTTCTATACTCCCTCACCCACGTGCCATGAGAAGTTTGAATTTCATAAAGCAAGGGGGGCGCAAAACAAGGAAGTGATGATGTGTATTTTGGAAGAAGGTTTAAACAATGCCAAGACTTGACAGCCCACCTACCCTCTGCAAGATACATAACAAAGAAACTTTTAAACAAGTTTTACTCCTCCAAAAGCTGCGTGAGTCCTTGAAGACAAAGCTTTAAAAGGCTAACCAATAAGCTTGCTGAGGTGTCACCTAGTACAACATCCCATCCATGAAAAGGTTTGGGATTAAAGACTAAGTCTTAGCCTTCATCCACCTGCGCCTAGGGGAAAGGCTTTCAAAAAGGCGAGCTTAAGATATTTTGAATGTTTTATTTATATTTTATTGCTTGGCAAAAAGGTGGCAAGTTTTAATATTAAAATATGACTGTGGTTGAAATTTTGTATGGGAATTCGTTCCCATACAAAATCCAGAGAGCTATTTGCTCTCTTTAAAATTTCTGGGTAGAGTTATTTCTTCATTTTAACTCTTCTAGTTCATTTTTTTTTGAAACTCATTAGAGCATAGCATTGAAGATTTAATGATTCCTAGATTGAAATGAAGAGTTTAAGATATGCATTTAGATAGTATTTGAAACATAGATTTACATAGTCTATTTGTTATTCAAATAAGGTCTTTTCTAAAGACTAAATGCTCATAGTTTTTCATAGTTTTCTCTTGTCAATATCATAGAACTAAGGAGTGTTTTCAAACACATATTCAGAGTATATTTGAATTGATCTTAACCAATTTAAAACATCTAATGGAGCTACAATCTCCTTATTTCATTCAAGTAAGAGCTGATAACATATCAATATAGATTCTATCAACTTGGAGAACTCATTGCAATAATTAAGAGAGTAATTTCAATGGTAGAGAGAGAGATAAAGGTATTTTAAGAAACATGCAAGGATTCATCTTATACATATTATGAATTACATAACATCTCATTATCTTTATCCCATTGAAATTTACATCATTCCTAGGTTACAAAGTAACATTGCAATATTCAAATGAAGCTTGCTTTTCTTTACATGAATCTCATAATGAAAGCATCTTCTAAAATATAAATTTGGCAATGATAGATCAATATAGCAACATGTTTTTCTTTCTAAATACATTATACAAGAGCTCCAAAGGGAGATTGAATACATCATTCCAAATTTACAAGGATGAATCAAATATGGAGTGAATTCCTCTTTCAAACATAGAGTGAATTCCTCATTCAAATACATCAAAGCAAAAGTCTTTATCTTCTTTAGCATCATGCTTCCATACTTCAAAATCTGCAAATGCAAACAAAACAAGGAAAAGACCATGGGAGCTCACCTCCCATCCAAGGTCTCTCATGAGACCACCCCCGAGCTTGGGGAGAACACATTGAACAGGTTACAAACATATACACACAATTCACAACATGATTTAACAAACATGGACAAAATTCCCAAATTCCCTCAAGAAGTAAACTAAGGAATTCCCATGAATTTCCTTTGTAGGGTGTGGTAGACAAAACCATGGAGATTACCATTGCATAATATACAAGGCCACACATGGACCCATATTTCTCAAATACATACAAGGCACACATGGCCAATTTTCCCTCCTTATGCCCCCCATTGCCACAAGGGCTACATGCAAGGTCTCTTGGGGAAAATCACTCACCCAAGGTTCATCCTTCCCCACACATGGAGGAGACTCTACACATGGAGTTGCCTCCATTTCCACACCCCCTCTTGATTTCTCTTCCCTCCCAAGGGTGAGAGAATCTAAGAGTAAACAACCCAAAAATTCAATTACATGATAAACACATATGCAAGCTTGCTCTCACCATGACCAACCATGGGGAGCTAAAACACAACACTAAACAAAACAAACCTCCACCATGACCAACCATGGGGAGCCAAGAACATGATCATTATAACAAACATCTCAAACAAACAGAGAGAGCACATGAATTCCTACCTCAAATCCAAGCTATGGTAGAATGTTGTTCAGCCCTAATCCAAGCTTCAAGCCTTTTTTCCTCTAACTTTCTGAAAGCTCTCTAAAAATAGAGAATGGGTGAATGAATCACCCTAAGCCAAAATTTCCTCTAAATAGGGCTTCTACACCTAACCTCATAAATGAGGTTCCAACATGCAAGTTGCAATTTTCGCTCAAGAAGGAAAATGAATTTTTAAAAGGGTCCTAAAGTCACTTTTAGGCTTCTAAAGAGGTGAAAATACCCCTAACCTATGGATACATGGAATGGGTTAACAAATTAAACATAAAACTATCTCCTAAGGCCATTATTAACCCTCTAAACCCATGTCGAGAAATAACATCGAAAATGGGGAATGAGATTGCATAAAGATTCCTATGGAAGAAAGGTGTGCTAAGATATCCCTATAACTCCTAGCAAGTGCTCTCACACAACACATGATGTACCTTAATAACATTGAACATAGGTGTCAAGCGACACTTAACAAAATAACATTTCACGAAAGGTACATCCAGAATAACAACACATAACATACAAACATTCAAATTATTGTTACGAAATAAATTACTTAACAACGAGGCCTCAGGTCTCTAAATAGACGGGGCCTTGGTATAACTGGTTACCCTATGTTCAATGTGTTTTCCCCGAATGTGTTTCCATGGTCCTTCCACCTGCAATACCTAAATGCAGCATCAGTAATTCAAGGAAGAAAACCATTACAATAACATATATGATATAGCGAAATTTAAACATTAAATTGCATAATTCAACTCATACGTCAATTGCATATAATATTCATGATTTGATTGCACATTTCAAATGAAATTACATAACGTAATTTAAATATCATCTAGACCATCAGGTTCACAAAACATCATATAAAAACATAAACCAAATCTACACATCATGGATCCCATATGCAGAATCATCAAAAGAATAGTCCATCGAGTCAAACATAATATAACAGTAGTCGACAAAGTCCAAGTATCTCTGAAAGAAACATAATCAAAAAGATAGCTAATATGTACAACACAGGATCACTATGTGGGCCGAAAGTGGACCTCACAATCATCAATCTTCATATTCACACTTTAAACTTTTTTTTTTAGTCTCTTATTATAATACCAATACACATTTCTTTTTTGTACAATATACCTAAAATATGCCATCATCAGCTCTTCTAACAATATTTCCAAGATTCTCTTCATCTCTTTAATTAAACCATTTTCTTCCAAATTTTTTGACGTATTTCAATTTTGGTTCCATCTCATGCAATAGCTCATATGATTTCTTCCTATACATCTTCTAGGAAAGAACTCTATTAAGAGTACATGATATTGTGTTACAATTAAGAAATAGTGAGAGTTGGGGGGAATGAGTGTTCTACAATCTTTAACTTTATTAATTTGATTATTTAGTCACTTGAGACATATAATGAAAATTAAGATGAAAAATATTAACACAACATAAACAACACCATAACAAAAATATTTTTGTGTTCAAACCCACTCAAGGAAAAAACCAGGGTGGGCATGAACCCACAAGATGAAAATTCTCTGTAGAATTATTACAACAGGGAGTGCACATGCATTCAAGCACACTGTCTAGAGCCCAATTTTCAAAATGAAAGAGGATTATTTACTATAAGTTAATTAAAATGTCATAGAAAGTTTGGAGTAAGAAAAATTATCTATAAATGCCAAAATATAGTTCCAAGTAAGCACAATATACTATTTTCATATATTTCATTATCGTCTACTTTGTTACACCATTGTACTCTAATTTGGACCTCAAATAACTATCTTGTGAATAATTAACAAAATAATAAAATGTGTAAAAATTGTTGTCCAAATTATTTGAATGCAAATAAAAATGTGAATAAAACTAATTAATCACACATTAAAACACATGTCATTTAAATATCATGGATCAGAAAATTGATTGCCAAAATTTTTGCATCAGATCCACATAAGGATCAAATAATCATATATATTTATCTTCAAAGTTAATCTAAAAATTGATACAAAAAATCCTCTAACATGTACACAAATTATAAGATAATAATAAAACTCTAGAATACGATACACCAGGCGTCCTTAAATCTTTTAGTGGATTTTTTATTCAAAAAATTGATCTGAGAGTAAGTAATGGAGATGATATTGTATACTATTATATGCTTTATTTAGTGACAAACATGAAGAAATCCTCAAACCTCCCTTTTGATATAATAAAATGGTGCACTATAGATGTACCGACTAACTTGAATTTCTATCAATGGAAAAATATAAGTTCCTATGTAGTGTTATTTTCCAACAATATCCCCCTTTGGCATTGATGTAAAAACTTAGTTAAAAATAAAGACCACATGTGTACACTTTCAAAATAAAATATTCACTAGTTCCCCTTGGATGAATATAGCCATGTAATATTTTTCACTATCTTACACTTCCTATTTTATATCAATTCAAAAGATAGGGATTTGTATACCAAAAATTCATATAAAACCCTTATAAATATATTTCATATGTAAAAATATAATTTTCCAACATATATGAGCTTAAATATATCTATAAAAATATTTTTCAATAAGCCTAATTCATTATCCCAACCTTTCTTGAGACACTTCAAAATTAAAATGTGACCACGGAGTAATATGGTTGCATTTTTTATACCTGAAGATATGAAGGGTCACTGGTAAACCATGGCATCCTTGGTTTCCAGTAAAGTGCTAGTCTCATTTTCCAACTTAGGAGAAATTAGAATTCAATTTCAACAACTCTACCAAGGATCCTATCTCTCTCATGCATCAAAGCCTTGATTTTTTCAAGAAAAAATATAACTTGACCTTCATGACTTGTTGTAGAAACCACTACGGAGTAAAAGACTGAAATATGTTTTCTAACTTGTTCTCATTATCCTTCATTTTCTTCTCAATATCCTCAAAAAATTTAGAAAGTGATAAATATGATTTATATAAACTTTAAGTTTTAGATAAATATTTTTCAATACTCTTAACACTACTAGCCAAAAGTATTCTATCATTAGAAATCATTCCATTCGACCATTTGAATCTATAAGAATCAAATTCTTTCTTGACCTTTATCTCTACATATTTCTCAAAGGATTCAAAGTGAATACTTATAGATTTTATGATCCTCTTCATCTAACATGAGGGAGAATTAGATGTGTCTTTGACAAACGTACGAATGATCTTTTCTAGGATAGCATATGTAAGACTTAGCAGTTCAGCTTCCTCCATGTGAGATCTCAAAATCTTGTCTCTTGGCTTAGTTGAAAAAATGATGCAAGTTTTAATTTTTTAATTGGAGAAATAGTGGCAAACTTTATTGTACCTTCAGCGATTTTAGGATCATCCAACTCTAGACTCTCCTTGAAAAGAAATTCCTTCACTACCCCTGCCATGTCTCTTTCCTATACTTTTATCTCAAATTGCTTTTCGTTAGTCACCTTCTCTAGTTTTTTTACACTTATTTTCATCTCTCCTTCAGCTTCAACTTATATACAAATATAAACATTAACCTTAGGAACACTAAAATCTATAGGTTCAACTTCCAGAATTAATGTGTCAGCATTAGCCTATTTATCCTTAATTTTCTTTTGAATTATTCCTTAGCTTTCTTGAATATTAGCTTTATTATCTCTAGTGATATAATAGGGCATAGACTAATAAGAAATAGCTCTTTCAATTTATCATCCCCCTCCTTTGCATTTTGTCTTTTCATTTCTAGAAGATCATACCATTCTCTTGTAATCTAAAACATGATATCCAGAAGAGCTCTTGTTAATGTCTTTAAATTTAGAATAGTGGCTTCCTCTAGTAACAATTTTATAACATCATCAAATTTATCATAGAATTGTAAAATTTGTTTCAAGTTCCATCTACACTTACCACTTCCAAAATATCACTTGCATTTTTCTCTTCCTTTCTTCCCTAGATTCTTGCACTGGAATTCTCTCTCTCTCTCTCTCTCTCTCTCTCTCTCTCTCTCTCTCTCTCTCTCTCTCTCTCTCTCTCTCTCTCTCTCTCTCTCTCTCTCTCTCTGTATGTGTGTGTGTGTGTTTCTCTTGAAAATTATCAAATCTATCTTCTATAATATCAATGGGTTTCCTCAATATATGTTGAGCACATATGTTAATAGTTTTTGCATCTACTACATAACCCATAGGAATGATCCATACTATCCTAGGTTCTAGTGCTCTTGTCAAGCATTGATCAATTTCAAACATAAATAAAATTGTGTGTTGGTATTTTTTAATAATTGATTTATGGATCCTTTCCCTAGCTTGCATCTTAGTCTAAAAATACTTTAAGTAACCCCACATTATGATTATATGAGACTTACTTATAATGATCTATAAAAAATCTCCAATTTTCAGAGGTATTGGTTTGCCATTTGTCCACTGAACTTTAGCAACACCTGGAATGTCATTCATGTAATAAAAGAAAAAAATCATGATCAGATAACCATATTTGAAAGAGTTCTTCTTTTCCTTATTTATCTTACCTAGATTATCCATCAACTACCTCTAAAATAAATCACATAGGTCAAACTTTGTATTGTTTTCTATCATTTGATAAGCAACACAAATGGTCATACCAAAGACTAAATTCCAACTCTTGGAAAGGTAATTCATGTACTGAATGACCATTAAATAAAACTTAACATGAATCTTTATGATATCATTGATTACCATTACTCTTTTGTCAAATTTTGATATGGTTGCATTAGCAGTTAGTTGATTCTTTACAGACTTCAATATAGGATAATCACTAAATGAATAAAAAAAAAATTTAACCTTAATGGAATTATTTGTAATCTTGAATGGTTTTCTCGACTACATAAATTATATATTAATTCAACTCAAAAAATACTAAACCCATTCAAATTCATCAGACAATACAAACTTGATAACATGAGAAAACATATTCTCCTACAAAACTTTAAATTCCTAGTTAAGATTCCTAAAATATTTATTTGATAGCTTATTTGAATAAATAATTAACATCAGGGAGGTTCCTAATTCTTCAAGATTTGCATGTATGTATTTACTAATATCTTCAACATGAAGAACACTAGAAAATGCACCTAGTGAATCTTTAACTACAGATTTAAAGGAGCAATTCTTGAATTTAGGTCTACTTTTTTATAGTAAAATCGACAACCAAAGGAGTATCCATTGTTTAAATCATAATTTCACAAGCTTTATATAGAAATACATTATTTTGCAAAATAGGGTTTACATGGAAATCACCTTCAGGCCTTTGATTTCTGGGAAATCTTCTTGCACATGTTTTTGTCTCACATCCTCTTTAACTGAAAGTGATGATTAACAAGGTGAAGTTACCTTTTAAAATTCACACACGTATCTTTTTGATGTAATAAATGTAATTTTCCCTAGACTTCTATATATCATATTTCACAACCTATTTCTCAACAATTCTTGTGTGGATACAAAAAATAACTTACCCTCCTTTACAAATATTTATAAAACATTTGAAATAGCCCAATAGAAGTACATTAAACTCCCAAATTCAGGTACAAATTGCTATTAGTGGGTTTATAAGATTTTCTTGAAAATTCCCTGCTCCAAGGGAGTTAATTTGATTCCTAGAGGAATTTCTAGCAGTAGTTTTAGGTGGGGACTCATTTTGTGCATCATGCTCACTCTTCTTCACCCATTTTCTATTCATTTTATTCTTTACCTCATCCACAATCACTTTATCCTTTCCTTTTTTATTAATCTACAAATTGTTCCAATTTTCCAGACCCCTCCTATCCATATTCTTACTTCTATAGAATCTTTTAATGACACTAGATCTATTGTAATTGTAGCATATATCATATTTGTTTATCTATGACTTTAATTTTATTGGTTACTTGTTTATTTATAGTTAGTATCTATGTGTCCAAATCTATATCATTAAGTACATCTAATATTCCCTCTATTTAATGAGTTATTCGTCACACTTCTATATTTACTCAATCTATGACCATACCTATTGCATTTGAAACATTAACTTAAAAAATATAAGCCATTCATTGTATTTTTGCATTAAATATATTAATGACCAAATTTATTGCATACAAAAAATTGACCATTAAAAGATGGATACCTTTAAACGTATTCCTCAATATGTTAGGATTCTTGTAGATCAATTTTTAGTTGGCTAATTTCACAATAAATTCCTTACACTCATCAGATCTATCCTTCAGGGACTAATCAAGGTTCTCTTAATTCTTCTTCATTTCCTCAGTTTCTTTGATTAAACCCATCGCTATAGATTCCATCTCATGTTTTAGGACATATTTGTCTTTTGTAAGATTCTCACATTCATATGTATTCTCTTTCAAGACTTGATCTAGATAAGCATTGTCTATGCATCATTTATGTGTTAGATATTCACAAAATTCTTTTCTCTTTTCCATAGATTTTTTTCATTTCCCTTTTAACGAATGAATGAATTTTTTAGCATCCTTAAGGCTCTCATAACTAGCACTTCAGATTTAGATTGATCAAGATATTCAAGTGGAACTAGGAGTTGTTGGTTAGTACCATCAAAATACATTAAAACATGTATTTGGATATTCCTAAAGATGTTCATGTTCCTCTAAGGAACTAGATCAAGTAGAACTAATAAGGTGGGGGGTGGGTGCGGGTGAATCAATGTTCTACAACCGTTAACTTTATTAATATGATTCTTTAGCTTCTTAAGACATATAATGAAAAGTAAGATACATAATCATAACTTAAACATCCACGACACCATAATACTAGGATTATTGCATAGAAGATGGTCTAGGTAAAAATTATAGTATGAATGAACCCACAAGATGAAAATAATCTACAAAAGTACTACAATGGGTAAGGCACATGCATTTAGGCACACTGCCTAGAGCTCACTGCTCAAAATGAAAGAGGCTTATTACTTATAATATGTTTCCAATGTCATAGAAAGTTTGAACTAAGAAACAGTAAGTAAAAATGCCAAAATATAGTCCTAGTTAAGCCCAATATACTAATTTCATTAATTTCATCATCCTCTACCATGTTAAACCACTCTGCTTTTATTTGAGCCTCAAATCATTATCTTATGCACTTGAAATTATGAAGAATCTCTATAATCACCTTCCATATACAATGGATAACACCAAGATGACTAAATACATTAGTCAGTGTTCCAAACAACTATTCACTTGTAAATTTCTTTGGATCATAAACTTCCTTAATACCATGATGTTGTCACTGTATTTTTTTGGTAAGGTCATCAAGATCTTCTGCATAATATCTTTATCACTAATGGAACCTATTTGATTCTTTACTTCATTCACTATACTGTCAAATCTCCAAAAGTAACTTGTAATTTATTCACCTTTATCTATTCTTAGGTTCTCATATTGACGCTTTGATAATAGCTTATTAGGTAAATAAAATCTATCATTTCTTTCATTTATCTCTAATGTTTTTTCCAAATTCACAAGTAGTATTCAATGAAACAACCTTAGTCTACTCAAACTAAAATTTCTTCTTGAGCAGTCAACCATTTTGAGGTGCAACATGTTTGATCCCACAATACCTTTTCCCACTTTTTGTCCAACTTTGACAGTGAGACAAAATTATGAAAAAAAAACTTTTAAAGAGCCTTGCTAGCTCAATGTATTGCAATTCGAATTTCTTTGAAGAATTTTTGAATTTCTTATTTTTTTTTAATAATTTTTGAATATATGTTTTTTATTTATTTTTCACCTCTTAATAATAAACAAAAATATTTGAGAAATTTATTGAAATTCTTATAGAATTGGAAATTGAGTAACAAATTGCTAATCAAATACCGCTACAAGTAAAACAATTAATTAGGCACCTTTTAATATGGTTCGACTTCTGTTGATAAAACTGCATCAGAATTTAATGTTGGCACCATCCATACTCAATGTCACCAAATGTTGTTGTGGACTCCATCAATTTCCCTCCACACATTTCACGGTTTAGGAAGATAAAACACCCAGCGTAGAACTTTCCTTACATGCATTCGATCACCAAATAACTCACAGGCAAACAAACTACGTATGACCCTGATAGGAATTCATGCGGCCTCTGCAGAAATCTGTACTGTTCAAGCTGAATTATGATCTTCAGTCCCTCCAATCACTGATACCAAACAACATAATTTATTGGTGTATTCATACAATTCAAAGTGCACAAACCTTAATAAATTGACATTTCTTCAAGAAGCTCGTCAAAACCATTGTTCTCAAATTCGATCTTTCTTCTTAAAAAAAGATAAACATATAAAATGGAAATTGAATAGTGATTTTCGAAAATCCTTTAGGCTTTAAAAGAAACACAATTAAAATCCTTCTCCTTCAATCTTTGCCTAAGCTTCAATGTTACACTTTGTATTAAAGTGTCTTCAACTACACACCTTCAAATTATAACATATTAAAGCTTAAAGCTTAGTATTTTAATTAATCCAAGCTTAATTCAATAATCTGATGTGCAAAGTGATGAACTCAAATGAACACTCATAATTATTATCCTGAACCCAACTGCCTTTACAGAAATAGAAACTTGACCAAAATGACTTACTATTAATAGTAAGTCTATCATAGACATCACCGTTAGCTCATGAGGATTGCATTGATGAATTGACAACAACACCTTGCAGACACTTGCTAAATCGGGGACATCACACAACTTCACTTCCAGACACCTGTTGCTTCAAAACCATAAAGAATTTGAAGATATGGTAAACTAGTGAATTTTAGAATTTTGTTTCTAATTACTAAATATTTTTTTCTTATAAATTTTAGAATTATTTGTACACATTTTTTCTTCTCCTTCTAAAAGTGGTTTGAACGAAAAATCAGTATTTTTAATGAGTGACACTCAAGTTTATCAGCATAACATTTTTTTAAAATAGATAAATATGCAATTCTTCCAAAGTTATGTTTGCAACACCAATATGTAGAGAATCAAATTAGTTTTGTTCAAATTGGTTGAATACTTTATAGTTTATTTAGTTATGAAGTGGCATTATCTTTAATTTAGATATTGGTTCATTTGGATCACTTTAACTTGATCTACATATATCAAAATTTATTTTGTTTTTAATTTTAAGTTGTAATAACAAATACAATCTTGGATGCCTACTTTTGTAGACTTTTTAGCTACCACTTTTTCATCTTAAATCATTATAGACACAAAAAGTACATCTCTCTTTATTTTTTACCTTTTTTTCTTCCCTTTCTCATAATATTAAGATGCATAGAAAGAATCTCTTGTAGCTGGTTTTGCATGAGGGTCTTATTCTATTAATCCTTGAATTCTCTAAGGCAATTGCACTTCAAGAGAGTCCCCAATTTTTAGTGTGTTAGAATGATGTTAATCATTTATTAAAGGACCAACCCTTGAGGCTTAAAGATTCTCCCTTAGAAGATGATAATGGTGTTCACTTGGGTAATTGGACAAACCCAAACAAAAATCTAAGGTCCACATTAATTTTTTTTTCTAATGATGAAGACTCTGATTATCTTCATTCAGTTGATTGTGTTCTATATTCTTTCATCGGGACCATTGATGTAAAATCTAAAGGGAGGTTGGTATGATCTTCCCCAATTTTGGTTGTAGGGAAAGGGAAGGTTCTATTAGTTTTCACTCTTACCACAAAAAAATTAAAATAGCATACTACTTTTGATGACGATCCCTCTCTGTAACCTCTACCTATTAATGATTGTAATTTGGATCTTTGTGTCAAAATCCTTGTGAAGGACACTCATTTAGAAAAGGGCTCATCATTTTAGGATAGTGTTTACATTACAAAGAATATTAAGAATATGATGGATGGCTCCTAGTTTTTTCAATATGGATTATCTTAGAGCTAAATGCACTTAAAGACAAAGGGGTTTTAACATCTAATAATAAAAAAGCTGAAGATATTCTAGTTATGACCTAAGATCTTTCCAAAGGGGTCAAGTATGTTAAAGAAGATAATGAAAAGAGAATTCGGGCTTTGGAGGATGACATTTCCAAAATCCATGACAAATTAAGTGATGTGGTTTTTATAAATTGTATGACTATTGAAGCAAGATCAAATGTAGTTAGGACACTTAATGCCTAAGATGACATTATCAATGGTTAATCTAAAGGTGTTTTTGACTCCCCCAATGAGAGTATCAAATCAAAGAATCTGAGTATTGATCATGGAACTATCTCAGATTCTTTTCCTAGACTTTCCACAAAACTTCAAAGGAAGGATAACGATTATACATTAATTGATAGTATGATTAACAAGGTGTAGATAATAAATGATGACATCAAGAAGAATGAGAGCTTGATACATAACTTATAAGGTTTCTTGGATGTTATAACCAATTTTTTTATGTTGGTTGTTTACTGTAGGTCTTTGGATGGTTAACTGTTAGTTTCCTTTTGAGGCCATTTTTCTTTGTAAGGGTTTTAGGTCCCTTTAAGACTTGTTTTCCTTTAATTAAATATAATTAATATTGTTAAATTATATCTATACATAACTTGAGGACTTCTTTAATTAATTATCACTTATTTTATATATAAATGTAGATGTAATACTTAACTACAAGATTTATAAATCATGTACTGTCAACTATTAATTAAAAATAATAATTCTTAATTGAAATGAAATAAAAGACAATAGAGAGTCAATAGCATCAAAATCAAAATATCAACACATTAAAATAAGTGAATGAAAGTTGAGGTGGCATACATAGAGAAAAAAGTAACACAAAAAAATCTTTTGGGGCACTATAGTAACATATGAACCAACCCAGAGTACATATTCTTAGTTCAAGCAAAATATTTATGCAAAATTGTTCTAATATGTTGAACCAATAAAAGGAGTTTATTAATGTGGTTTGCAAGGGAATAGAAATGATAAGTATCCTCTATTCTCTTATCTATTGATATTTTCTTGGAACTTCAAGCAATCATGGAGGTCAACTACAAAGTTCCTAAAAGAGTGGGATGGCATAGAAACAATGCAAATATGCTCTAGCATCATATAAACCATAACAAAATTATTTAATTTTTAATATATTATATAATATCATAAAATTAAACTTTATAGTCTAATAAAATGTTGTAGTTTAGTTCACTATGTTTAAATGATAGATGTTATATATCACTATTTTTTTTCCATTCGATAAAATGAAATTCTAAAAAAAACAATATTTAAAACATGAAGTTAAGATCTTACACTTGTAATTCAAATACAAATAAGTTGAAAGTAGGATTGATATTGAAACCTTCTAAAAACAAAATGTGAAATCCTCAAAAAAAAGAAAAATCAATAGGAATAAGAAAACAGTCAAATTGCTAAGGATTGTTTTACATTTGATCTATTAAAAATAGTAACAAATAATAAAATTAAAATATTTTCTGTTACTACTCATAACCATCAATTGCAAATAAATACATAATAAATAACAAGCCTAAAAAAATGAAATGAACCCTTCCTTTCATTTTGTGGTTGGATTTTGGGGATCTCTTCACTTGCTATTGATTCTTCCTTTGTACTTTTGGACCAGATGGCTTTTGGAGGTCAGCCCTCATTGAAGCACGGGGAATGTTTATTTCATGCCCTTTTTGTTTCCCTCCTCTCTGTTTTAATGGTGCTGTTTGTTGTTGCCCGTGGAAAAGCTTCTTGAGGTGTGTTTTGCCTCTCAGTGCTTAGGTGTGGATAGGCTTCTTTTGTCTTCTATTGCCTAGGTTTGGTGGGTTGCTATGTTGGAATGTTGGCTCTCTCTTCACTCACCATTCTGTGGTGCTGATCCCTATTGAGGTGGGGTTTTGCTCCTAGGCCCAGGGGTTTCTAACAGCTTCTCTTCTTCTCCCTCCTTTCCCGCTTCCTATTGAGGAGGAGGCTCGGTCTATAGAGGTGGCTCGTTGCTGGAAGAAAGTGGGGCGAAGGAGTTTTGTTGCTGAGCTTGGCTTATGTTGGAGGCCTCTCTTTATGCCAGAGTTTTTTTCCTGCACTTTCTTTCTCCTGGCAGATTGTGGCTTAGTGGTTTGGGGAGAGTCTACTTTCCCCATCTCTCTGGTGAAGGTTGATGGAGCCTTTCAAAACCTTTATTTATTGGTGCAGCTCAAGTTAAATCTGCTTAAAATTTTAAGCTGTTGTTTATTATTCATGCTTGGCTCTACCAGGGTGGACAGTTACCACCATGTTGGTTTTGGGTTCTAGGTTAAAACCCTGAACGGTTATGGGAGCCATTTCAAAACCCATATTTCTGGTTTGGGGTGCCTGAATACCCTAGTTTTGGTTGGTTATTTTGGTTATGGGAGCCAATATAAAACCCATACTACTAGTTCAGGGAGCCAGAAAACCCTTGATTGATGTAAAGCTATGGCTTTAGGTTTGGGGCAGCTTGAGCTCTATAGTCTTTTCTTTTTGTGGCTACTGTCATTTTGATTTGCTAGATTGCTAGTAGTTCTACTGTTAATCTGTGCTGGGGGTTCTATAAAGCCTATGTCCTCGTTCCCGATCTTTCTTTCTATGGTCGGTGCTAATATTTCCTATCTTTCTCAGCTATTGTAAAGGGTTATGGTTCCCTCCAAAAACCGTCTGTATATGATTTCGGGGTCCATTCAAAACCTGTTTTACCTAATAAAAAACAAAAGCTAAACGAATTATTAAATACCTACTGTAGTTTGCACATATTATTCAACCTTCTGAAACCAATACTTGCAATTTCATACCTCGTCGTTTTAAAAAACAAAGTGATTAATAAATTTTTCCTTGCAAATTTATATTCAAAATTGAATTTGGGGATGTTCAGAAATCATCTGACTTCATGAGCAAGAGGATAACTAAAAACCGGTCTATCCAAACTATGAATTCAACGTTACCTCTATGCTCTAATGTCACAATAATCTACGTATTTTAATCAACGTGCTCCACTTAGTCGATACATATAATACATTTATTATCTTTACGGTAAGTAGCCCCATAGATGTCGTCTCCACGCCTCATATGAGTCATAAATATTTGAAAGACAATGTTAATTAAGTATAAAAATGCTTCATTATGCCTTAGTGTTCTTCTCTCCATCCCAACTATACATACCAAGTGATTTGTCACAATTAATCCGGTCCTATGTCTAATTTATACTCTTATATTTTAAATCCTACAGAAGTATTAATGGCATTGTTTCTTCTTTGATGTGATATGTGTAGGGTCTTGCATGAGAAGCAGAACAGATACCGTGCCAAGAATGACCAGCCCAATAAACATATATTATTTACATCGTTCATTTTGCTTCCTTCGAAATGCATAAAGGAAAGTGGGCAGATCATTCTTGGCTCAGTAACAGTCTCTACATCGACATGCAATACTCTCTCACAAAAATCTAACGTCTGATAAAGATTTAGAATGAGGAGCGAAAATATCACACGCAAGAATCGATATACAATGCAATTCGTAAGTGATCAATATTTCGAGTTTTAAAGCCAATCAAAACTATGCAGACCGGAAGTCGCTTAAAAAGATACGCGTTAGATCGTGATAATCATGATCAAGAAGTTCCAGTATTAATTCTATTTATAGATCAAGGTTCTGACTGTTTGCTCATGGTGCGTTGAAGCAGAACGAATCCTTAAAAGAGAATACATTCAAAGGAAATAAGCCCCCATTCTCGATAGGCCGCGTAGACCATGTGTGCTGTCATATTCGATCAGATAATCTTACGCTAAAGGAACGGATATGAATTACTTCGATAAAAGCACTGCTGAAAAGCGGCCAGTATGCCTCTTGAAATGTGTAATGAAAGGCATTCCTTGGTACTGATAAATTCATTCAGATTCCTGAGATGTTACCCAGAGAATATTGTAACGCAGAGGTAAATTATTTAATATACTTGCCCGCGACGAATCCTTCTAAAAGATGGTGAGGCTTATGTAAGAAATTGGCAACGTCCGTTTCAAATAAACGCATTAAAGTCAGTGTCGTCTTTACAGAGATTTATCCTTTATTCCTAAGAAAGAACCTTCACTACATGTGGAGTTGTTTTAGTTTTGATCAGGTTTTATGATTTATTCAAGGTTAAGAACGAACATAGTATAGTTTATTAATCGTTTTCGTTAATGGATTCTCGAATGAAAAGACTACTATAAGCTCTATATTCCATATGTTTTTTTATTTTAGTTAATATTATTTGTTCTCCAAGACCAATATTATGACTATTTTTTGTCAACTTCAAAACTTTATTATTAATCTAAATTTCTATTATATAATATAAATATATATTTGCAATGACACTAGAAACTATTAATTGTGTAACTCATACCCACGTAAGAAAAATAAAATAACTAGCTTATATATATTTATATATATAATACGCCGAGAGTAATCCTTCTCGAGGCGCCTATTGCAGCTTGCAATTTAAAGAAAATAGGCGCCTTGAGAAGGATTACTCTCGGCGTATTATATATATAAATATATATAAGCTAGTAGCAGCGGCAGCGCAACACAAAAGACATTTAATATTTTTTATTTTTTAAAATAATTGTCATAAGAATTATTAAACCTATTTGGTTAGGTTGGATTACATTTGCAATTAGTATTAATATAATGGTTAGGTTAGTGTTAGGGTATGTTAAACTATTATAATTTAAGTTAGTGAGATTGTTATGGTTAGTGTTACGGGAAATGTTAGGTTACATTTAAGAAATTTGCTAGGGATATTGCTTCTATTATAGTTAAGGTTAGTCATATTGGTAAGGTTTAAGTTATTATTATGGATATTGTTATTATAATGGTTAAGGTTAGTGCCATTGCTAGAGCTAAGGTTAGTCATATTGGTAAGGTTTAAGTTATTATTAGGGATAGTGTTATTATTATGGTTAAGGTTAGTACTATTGTTAGTGTTGAGGTTATTGTTATAGAAATTGTTATTACATTTAAGAGGTATGTTTGGGAAACTGGTCCAATTACAATTAAGGTTTATGTTATTGTTACAGTTAAGGTTAGTGTTAGTGTTATGGTTCGGTTCAATGTTTTAAATAGGGTTATTGTTAACGCTATTATTAAGTATTTGAGTAATAGAAAATTGTGACAACAAGGGTTAGTAATAGTGGTATTGTTACACATAAAGTTAGTGTTAGGGGAATTGTTAGGTTTCATTGAAGAAGTTTGTTAGGGTTCATGTTATTATTATGGTTAAGGTTATTGTTAGGGTTAGTGCTCGTATTAGGATAAGGTTATTAGTATTGTTACACTTAAGGTTAGTGTTAGGGTAACTGTTGGGCTATATTTTTATGTGGTTTAGGGATATCATGACACCTACAGGTAGTGTTTGTGATATTGTTATACCTAAAATTAGTGTTATGAGAACTATTAGGTTGCATTTAAGAAGTTTATTCGGGTTTGTGTTATTAATACGGTTAAGGTTACATTTAAGAAATTTGGTAGGGATATTGCTTCTATTATAGTTAAGGTTAGTCATATTGGTAAGGTTTAAGTTATTATTAGGGATAGTGTTATTATTATGGTTAAGCTTAGTACTATTGTTAGAGATGAGGTTATTGTTACGGAAATTATTATTTTACATTTAAGAGGTATGTTAGGGAAACTGGTCCAATTACGATTAAGGTTTATGTTATTGTTACAATTAAGGTTAGTGTTAGTGTTATGGTTAGGTTCAATATTTTAAATAGGGTTATTGTTAACGCTATTATTAAGTATTTGAGTAATAGAAAATTGTGACAACAAGGGTTAGTAATAGTGGTATTGTTACACATAAAGCTAGTGTTAGGGGAACTGTTAGGTTTCATTGAAGAAGTTTGTTAGGGTTCATGTTATTATTATGGTTAAGGTTATTGTTAGGGTTAGTGCTCGTATTAGGATAAGGTTATTGGTATTGTTACACTTAAGGTTAGTGTTAGGGTAACTGTTGGGCTATATTTTTATGTGGTTTAGGGATATCGTGACACCTATAGGTAGTGTTTGTGATATTGTTATACCTAAGGTTAGTCTTATGAGAATTATTAGGTTGCACTTAAGAAGTTTATTTGGGTTATAGTCAGGCTTTAGTTTTGAGGTTAAGGTTTGTATCTTGCTTGGGGTTAGGAATAGGTTTTGGGTTAATGGTACATTTAGTTTTATGGTTTGAGGTATGGTTAGAGTAAGTGTTAGGATTAGGATTAGGGTTAGGGTTTATAGCTAAGGTTAGCATTTGCATCATGGTTAGGGTTTGGGTTAAGTTTTGGGTTAGTGATATAGTTAGGTTTAGCATCACTCTCTAGTTAGAGAAATTATTAAAATTAGGGTTAGGGTTAAGTTTTAGGTTATGGTATTAGTTAGAGTTAGGATTATAGTTAGGCTTATGGTTAGTGTTACGATTGATATAAATTTTAGGGTTAGGGCTAAGGTTACGGTTAGAGTTCTAATTATGATCAAGGTTAGTAGTTATATTAGGTTTTATTTGGGTTTTAGATAACGGTTTGGTTAGGGTTAGGATTAGGGTTTAGATTAGGGTTTGGTTAAGATTAAAAATGTAGTTATATTTAGGGTTAAATTGTGGTTTTTTTTCAAATAGGGATAAAGTTTTAGTTAAATTAGTTTTATGGTTGAAGATCAATTAGGGTTAGACTTCAGGTTAGATTAGTGCTGAATTTCAATAAGAGGGAAATGTTTAAGTTATGATTAGGGTTAAACTTAACTATAGTTAGGATTTGATTGTAGATATAGTTTGATGATTAGGAGGGTTTAGTTATAGCTATGGTTAGGAATATAGTTCAATTAAATTCTAACCCTCATATAATTAAGTGTAGGGTTTAGGGTTAAAGTTTAGGATTATGGATTAGATTAGTATTAGTGCTGAATTTCAATAAGAGGGAAATGTTTAAGTTATGATTAGGGTTAAACTTAACTATAGTTAGGATTTGATTGTAGATATAGTTTGATGATTATGAGGGTTTAGTTATAGCTATGGTTAGGAATATAGCTCAATTAAATTCTAACCCTCATATAATTAAGTGTAGGGTTTAGGGTTAAAGTTTAGGATTATGGATAGCTTTAAGGTTAGAATTATAATTAATGAAGGTTATAATCTAATTATAATTCTGGTTAGGTTAATTATAATTCTAACCCTCATATAATTAGAATATAGTTATATTAGGTTTTATTTGGGGTTTAAATAACGGTTAGCTTATAGGTTAGGTTAGGGTTTTAACAAATTATTAGGGTTAAGTGTAGAGTTTAGGGTTTAAGATTAGGATTATGGATAGCTTTAATGTTTATTTAATTGTTTAATTATAATTGAACCTAACTCTACACTTAACCTAATATATAAATATATATTTTACTATATTCATATAATAGGGTTAGGGTTAGGGTTCCATTTATTTTAGTTCTAGGGTTAGTATTTAATTTTGTGTTGAGATAAGGTTCAAAGTGGCTTTGTGTTAGGGATCATATTTGATTTGTTTATGGTTATGGACAATGTTAATTTTGATTTTTTGTTTAGTTAGGTTTATGTTAATGGTTTAATATTAGGCTTATGGTAGATTTCAGTTTTTGGTGAGGGTTAAAGTTTAAGTTGTTTTAATATTTAATTGGATATAGTTAGGGTTATAATTAAATTTATTTTAGGGTTAGAGTTGAGTCTCAATTTAGTTGGGTTGAACCTAATTTAGGTTAATGTTGTGATTTGAAGCAATAATTTTAGTGTTAGAGTTAATTCTCAATTTAGTTAGGCAAGTCTCAATTTAGTTAGGTTCAATCCAATTTAGGGTAATGTTGTGATTTCAATCATTAATTCAAAAAATTATAACATAATTAAATTTAAAATAAATATATAATAGATTACCAATTAATATTTTTAGAATTTTTATGATTAATAATAGAAAGTAAGAAATATTTTTAAAATCATAATTTTTTTAATAAAAATAAATATTTAAAATAATAATTTTATTAGAATTATAAATATGGAAAACAAACTTTTTTCATTATCTTAGTTTATAAAAAAAATTTAAATTTTATGAATATCATATTTTTTTATACTTTTCTAACTTAGTTATTGAAGACATTTTTATAGAGTTTTATATAAATAAAAAATATATCTAAAAATAATAATTTTGTTGTTATATTTATAAAAATGTAATGATTTTTTTCTAATATTAGCATTAGAAAAGTAAGATGTTTCTATATTGTTTTTATATTTTTCTAATATTATACATTTCAAGAGAGAATAGTGATGTTTCTATTTAGAAAAAAAAACTTTATGTAAGTTATATCATGGTTTTTATATACTCTATATAAAAATCATGATATCATATATCATATACCATGGTTTTTATAGAAACCTTTTTAGGTTTTTATATCATGGTTGTCATAACTAAAGCCTAACCCTAATTGATCTATAACACTTTATTTAATTTAAGTTCTATTAATTTTTAAATGAATTGTCAATTAGTTTTAGAAAAAAATTGAAAACTAAAATTTATATAAAATTAAAATACTTCTATATTTTTCTAAATATATAAACAAAACTTCTATGATAATAAACTCATTTTTTTAAAATTCTTTTCTATTCTTTCCCACACACATACACACCTATCCATTCCTTTACCTCAAAAATGTGTTGTTTCTAAATATTCATAACACAACAATCAATCTGTAAAAATGAAGAAAAAAACTTTACTTTTCTACAACCAAGTCAACCATGTCTTGGTAGGTTCTTAGTCCATTCTAGAGCATGGTTTGGCCAGATATAATGTGTCATAATTCCCTTCTTTCATACTACCACCAAAAATCATCATTTTAACAACCATTGACAAATATTTTGACCTTTATAGTATCAATTTCCTTGTTCTCTTCTCTTTAGCTCTCTACGCTATCATTATAGATCAGATTCTAAATACCAAAAAATCTTACACAATTTAATTCACAAATTAAAGTGAGAAAAGCTATGGATGGTAAAAATCTGATACCATTAGTATCTATATTCAAAGTATGACATTTTATGAGCTTATCCCTTTCTTCCCTTGCCTCTGCCCCTGCTCCTTCCCCTTCCACGTCCATGAAATAATACTCCACGCCCTCTACCACGACCAAAACCCCAATCCACATACCATCCTCCATTATAATAACCTCCACCATAGTTGCCTTCGTTATCATAGTAACCACCATTTTCTGTTATGACCAAACCAAACACTAAATGGCAAGTGCATAATAATCAACCTTAAGATGCCTTACAAAACATTTAGAATGTATATTGATATGACACCAAATCTCAAATTTACCAGATCTTCCCCAGCTTCTTCCCAAGCCTCTTCCCCTTCCTCTTCCACGACCTCTGCCTCTGCTTCCTGAGTGTTGAATTTAAAGAGCAGATAAGATAAAAGTAAATAGAAAAATTAAAACTAAAGACAATAAACAACACACATTACTCAGTGAATTACATGGTTCACCATTAAAGACTACATCCATGGGAAAGTAGAGCAATATCTTAAGTCACTGTTTCCCTGTTCACAATACATAATCTGCTCTTCCTTTTATAGAAATGTTAACTATTCAAATATGAAGAGATAAGAAAAGGAATCATCAGATGACCATTAGACTTCACATTCTGAACACTAAGTCAATTATATGAACACTCATTTTGCAAATGAAAATGAAGAAAAGTACATCAGATAATCTATGGTAAAAATTCTTTAAAGCCCACCTCCATCAACGCTGATGCTGGCTTTTACTTTGGTTTGATCAGTAGGCAATGGAGCCTAGTATCTATAATCAAGAGAACTCAAATATTACACTTCTAAAATGAGTTGATAAAATATTGTGCAAACCAATAGACAATTATCAACCCAATTTAGAATGGAAGTTGTTCTATTAAAATCAGGAAAATATATCAAGGCACTAACTCTTAATGTAATTATTGGTATCTGATTCCAAATAATTTAGATTGAAACCCAACATCATACCCTGTGGCAGTCGAATCTAGCTCCTTCATTGAGAGAGTAATTGTGATCATTGAAACATGCCTTGTTGTCTCCAAGCTAAAAATAAACAAATAATCGGAATGTCATCAGATACAGATAAATATATTCTAGTTTTTCTTTAAATTTCAAATGTGAACAGCTATGTATGGAAGTGAACAGCTATATAAAAATTACATACGGAAGCAACCCCTCTTCAATTGGTTCCCAAACATCAGTTATGCTGATTGAACTGATTGAAGTAATCTGATGCAAACCAGGCACCCTCCGCTGCAAGTTCAAACATTTTAGATTAAATAGCAGCATCCATGAACAACTCTGTACTGCTGGAGTAACTTATGCTCTTAGCTATAATACCCTAACCAACTCAAAGCAAAAGAACTACCATAGAGCACTAAACATATCAAACAAAGAAAATTATAACCCGAACAATTTTTTTAAAAAAAAAACAATATCCATTACAATTAACCTTGTACAACAAGTTCAATAGAATACTCATAATCAGCAGTGTAATATTTTTAGATCATAACATCTGAGTACGACATATCGTTACTCTTACAAAAAGTAAAACAACAACTATTAAGGTACATCCAAATTAATCACTGATTCTAAAAGATAAGAAGTCAACTTTCTTCTAGATCCGTATTCATTTATATCTCGAACCTGAAATCAAATCATCAAAAACACAACACACCAAGCAGGGCTTAGTACAGAAATCAATCTGAAATAACCTCCAAAACCTGCACGTTAGATTTAATAACATCTAACATTATTAAATCCAAATAACAGAAGTATTGATAATACAATTTTCTTTTCACATCAAAATTGTAAAGCAAGTACATAATTTCATACATGCAGATATGCAGAAAATAAACCCGCATAGAATATGACAAGGTGATGATCCAGTAGTCCATGGGTGTCAACATATGAATCTACGTTTAGCCACTCGTAGAACTCATTATGTCAGGGTGAAACCATAATATTCTTATCTTATTATATGATTCCCATCGCATGAATTTTAATTGTTACCACTTGTTTAAATAACTGTCATAAACTTTCCCATAAGGATCCAGAATGAAGTCGGAGGGCATCTGACAACGTATTTTTTCACCACAAGTTACTCGCTTTATGACAGACACCCAACCTAAAGGATCACACTTGCATAATCTAACATACACATAATTCAAATCATAACTAATTGGAAGAAAACTTAAACTAATTTTCTGATTCCAACTAATATACATATATTTCTTTTTCCACAATAAAACAATTGCACCAACAAACAGAAACATCATTTGAATCCAAATTTCCATCTTTCAAGTACCATTTGAAACCATATTTATAATCACATTGTTCAATCCTCTAACAGCTATATCTAAATCTAATAACAAGAAATGTCTTTTCTAAGATACATTTAACTTAAATTCCATTAAACAAGATATTACTAATGAAACTATCCATATAAATATAATTATAACAAATTATAAAAACAATCAATTTCCATTACCAAAACAGTATTCACTATAATTTCTGGATTATAAATCTATGATAAAACTAACAGTGAATTTCATAAGAATATACATATACATTGATACCTATAAATAAATACTTATACATACACATATACTCAGCACCTATAAGTATACATACAAATACTTACCTACATATATCAAAATATACGTTAAAATCTTATTAATTTAAAGTTAGCTCTAAGCTAGAAAATAATCATTTCCGCTGTACATCAATAACCAATTGTTTCCAGATAACAAATTCACTACTCTATTTAGTAATGGTGTTAGACAATAAAATGATATCATAGTAGTTGTTTTCATTTCAGAGCTCTCAAACTCAAACCCACTAAAACATACTCTCAAATCATCTAAATACGATACACGTCAACGAAAAAATGTTTGTATGCATTCAATGATTCAAGCTAATACGCAAGATGATAGTTGCAATACTCTTCGCTATGCCATGGTTTAACCACAATATCGAAATCCCGCATATACTACAGTAGGATTTGAATATTGCTTATAATCCAATCTCTGAATTCGCAAACGAATAATCTATACAATTAACAGAATCCAAACCCTTTAAAAGTCAAACTCAAAATCTTATAAAAATATATACACTTACATATATATATCACACAGAATTTTCGAACCCAAATTTGCAAACAACTTAACAATAATGGGACCTGTAACTTCAGACCCGAAACTCATTGAGATAATCAAACGACGCCATCCGAATAACATTTATACAAATATTTGGTTCCCTATTTATTGCCGGAAACCCTTCTCCTACACAAAATTTATAATAATACAGCACATATAACAACAATGGCTTGACAAAAAGAAACCAATTCTCTACACCAAGTTTATAACTACGACTCAGGGTCGTGTCCTCAAAGTCAATGCAAATTCGTGACCAAAAGCGAATAAATCCATAATCACAAATTCATAGCCGGGTTACAACTGTAACAAACTTTTAACCACAAAACAAAGTACCCCACTTGAGCTCGGCTCAAAATCACAGCCAGCACTTTATGCTATCCTTAACCAACACAAAAACTACAATTACAGCAGCCACATAAAATCACAAACCCCATATACGCCCATGTTTCCAAGGTGATATCTCCATTCTCATTCAAACACGGGTATATGCAAAACAAACTTCGCTAAACAAACCATTCTCTATAATTCCCATGATGAGATGTACTAAATACCATTTAAACTGAAAGACCTTAATACTTAAAAACATTTCAAAACTTTCGAAGGAGATAATGTACAGAAATATCAAGCATCTGAATAAATTTTACATTCGAAACTGGGGTACACTAGATTAAGCTATGGAAACCCCATACCCTGCATACTCTTAAAGATGGGTACAAATTTCCAAACACAACATTTTTAATAGTCGATAACCACCATATCATACTAAAATAATACAGATAAAAGAGTAGGGTTTTGAGAAAGAGCCCCCTGCCTGTGATAATATGAAATGACACAGGAGTTGATGCCCGATAAAACCCTCTGCTATCAAATTCGCAACACTCCAATCCTTGCCACAAAGAACCAAAGAAAGCCTTTTAAGAAAAGATACTACAAGAAATGCAGCAACAAAACAACAGAACCACAATAAATGAAATTGTGAACCTTCGAAATGCTGAGAAGAAACGGTTTTCCCTCCATAGTTGCCATCAATTTCCCTATGATAACGCAGAGAAAAATGCTCGACAGAGCATCCATAACCCCAACCACGGCCAACGATGGTGGTCTGAATACAACATCGTGCCAAATTAATGCTCATAACAGCGAGCAAGAAACCAAACTTCATACGCAATGCAGATACCAACAACATGGCAGCCGAGGTACCAACTCGCCAATCGAGAAGCCTGCTCTTCATAAAAAACCCACTAACTTGCCGCCATAAGCCAAAAACCCAAAACCCCCATAACAAGCGCTAGTCTAAGCATCGACTAACTTAGGTGAGTTTAGTTAAAAGTTTTATGGAAAAGCTGAATCCTTTGCTAGGTAAGATTAGTTAGTAACTTACATATCAACATAACATTAGATACTAACAACACTATCCATATTAACCATCAATGTTAAGATCAATATTAACATTGACTTTAATATTAATATTAATTTAGTAATTAATATTCTATATCAATATTAATATTAATATTAATATTAATATTAATATTATTATTAATATCGATATCCAAATTAATAATACCTAATGTTGTTTTTCCAATTAATAAGTATACATATATATATATAATATTTATAACCTGTATATATATATATATTATATATATATATATATATATATATATATATATATATATATATTTAATATATATATATATATATATATATATATATATATATATATATATATATATATATATATA